>JAJMFN010000115.1:0-10320 GCA_030574735.1 Hansenula sydowiorum
TGATAATGAAACGTAGAAATCACCTGTATTTTTGGGTTGCAATCATCATAATGTAAAGCTATTCGTGAACCAATAGAAATTCAAAATTGATCAACATGAAGCTTTTGAAACCATTTAATGGGTATTAACAAGTATTGAAAACAAATACTATACTCATATCAGAATTAATATAGAGAAACAAATAAATATAAAGA
This sequence comes from Hansenula sydowiorum, assembly GCA_030574735.1. NCBI lineage: Eukaryota > Fungi > Ascomycota > Saccharomycetes > Phaffomycetales > Wickerhamomycetaceae > Hansenula > Hansenula sydowiorum. Next base: position 195 of record JAJMFN010000115.1, read on the forward strand.
GCAGAAAGTGATAAAAATTGAATCGATTTAGGCTCGGAAAGCTAATGGAGCTTAGAATAAGTAAGCAACAGCAGCAACTAAACCACCAACAACCGAGCCACTAACGACCTTCAAGTTGGCACCAGCATTTTCACCAGCTTGAGTGGAGACACCTGGGGCACTAGAAGCAGCAGAGGTTTGTTGGGCTGGAGCAGCAGTAGAGCCAGTAGCTTCACCTGCTGGGGCAGAACCAGAGGTTTGTTCGGCTGGAGCAGCAGTGGTACCAGTAGATTCACCTGCTGGAGCAGAACCAGTAGCTTCACCGGCTGGAGCAGAACCAGTAGCTTCACCGGCTGGAGCAGAACCAGTAGCTTCACCGGCTGGAGCAGAACCAGTAGCTTCGCCTGCTGGAGCAGAACCAGTAGCTTCGCCTGCTGGAGCAGAACCAGTAGCTTCACCGGCTGGAGCAGGACCAGTAGCTTCACCGGCTGGAGCAGAACCAGTAGCTTCACCGGCTGGAGCAGAACCAGTAGCTTCGCCTGCTGGAGCAGAACCAGTAGCTTCACCTGCTGGAGCAGAGGTTGTACCAATTGGAGCAACAGTAGTACCTTCTGGAGTGGTACCAGTGGCTTCAGTAGTACCTTCTGGAGTGGTACCGGTAGCTTCAGTAGTACCTTCAGTTGGAGCTGGGGTGTTGGTAACGACAGTTTCACTTGGAACGGTACATGGACAATCGGTAATGGTCAAAGTGGTGGCTTCACTAACAGTGTAGGTCTTGTCATTGGTGACAATGGTAGTTGGTTCTGGACAGTAGGTGGTGAATTCAGTAACAACGACATCAGTTGAGATGGTAGTAGTGGTGGCTTCACCGGTTGGTTGAACAGTGGTACCGTTACTGAAAGGAGGTTGGACTGTAGTACCATTACCAGCAGCTTCTGGAACACTAGAGTAAGTGGCTGGGATGGTGCATGGGCAGTCAGTAATTGTTAAAGTGGTTGGTTCAGTAACAGTGTAGGTCTTGTCATTGGTGATGAAAGTGGTTGGCTCTGGACAATAAGTGGTGAATTCAGTGACAACAGTGTTATGGGTGGTGGTAGTAACATCAACAACTGAAGATGAGTTGAAGTATTGGGCTTGAGCGATGGCAGCAGCGGCTGATAAAACGACTAAAAACTTCATTATGAGCGAATGTATGTGTGTAAATTTGCTGTGATGATAAAATGAACAAGTATTCCAATTTTAAAGATATAGCGATTTCTGGACCCTTTTATACCCATCATATCTGTATACAATTTGACTTCTCTGATGTTCTATAAAAAGACAACATCTTTAAATAGTAATTTTCAATCTAGCGAGTTTCTATAAATGTAATAATCATACCAAGAGCAAAAGATCTTAACCGACTTACTTTTGCCTCCTTTGAAAACTGAATGAAAAAAGGAACACCACGACTAAGTTAACCAACATGGTAAGTAGTAACTAATACGGCACTTAATTACCAAAAGGGATGTTTTTATTGTACATTGTGCACTATTTTTACCGGTTTTTAACTCTGGAGGCAGCTTGTTGCAATAAATTTCTCTTGTGTCCCGGTGGGATACCCATCAGTAAAGGGATCAATAATTTAAGAGAAGAGCTATCAAACAAATAAAACAAAAACAGTAAACAGCTACGAGTAGTTGTATATTTCCACTTTGAGCTATCGTGGCTATTCTTTTTGGAAATTCAACACCGATTTCTCTGATCAAATTCAGACAAGCTTGGTCGAGAATCCTATAGCTAGTTCCAGTGTGGCCCCAGTGAATTTTGGATCAACATTTCATATACTGGTGTTGTGGCCCTTTCATATCCCTTTGTACTTATCATGTCCCAATATGTCTTGACTAGCTACAACTTGCTAAAAAACATCAATAGTCTTATTAATTTATTAGGTACTGTGCACTGGAGAATTTCAACAATGCTCAACTTTGATTGCGGATATTGTCTATATACAGTAATTGAACTCTTTCCTAATAGAGATCAACACTTACCCAAACTATCATGAAAAGGGTGTACCAAAACATCACAAAAGAGAAACGATAGATTATATTGGGAGAAATGTGCAAGCAAAAAGCTAAGCTGAATAAAACGGTTGAAAGCCGAAATTTATCCTCGTAATTAACGAGAACAGTTCATATGCACAGTGTAATTTGTAAGTATGCGGTAACTTATAAATTGACGGATCTAGATAAATGTACGTATGTGATAAATGTTGAAATCATTTTGCAGCATTAGCATTTGCAGCAGCAGCAGCTTGAGCCCTTTTGGCCATAACACCACCGACATGTTTCAAAATGAATGGCGAAAGTATGGTATTCAAAACAATCCAAATAACCAAAATCCCATAGTAAAGACCTAGTTGACCTTTCCATAGATCCAAGAATATAACTTTGAAAATTTCAGCACTAGCATGAACTGGCATCATATAACCATACCTATAAAAATGGTTTGTTAAAGCCATTGGACTGAAACTTGGAGAAACGTTCAAAATAACCCATGAAACTAACCAAAATGAAACATATGGTGGATTATATGTAAATATCAACATGGCCATATTTTCATTTGCACCACCAACTGCACTTAATGTCAAGTAGTTTGAGAACCAATAAATAACAAACCCAGCTTTGCCAAAAGTTTTCGTAAAATCAATTTGGAAAATTGCAGAGACTGTGGAAATAAATAACGCAAGCACTAGATAACTGATATTGTTACCCAAGAATCTGTATAATAAATATTGTGGTAATTTGACATGTGGTAATAATAATTTGTGAGTTTCCGCAAAGAAATTGAATAAGAAAAATGACACAATGATGAGATAAATCAGACCAACTTGTAATGGGGCCAAAAGAGTATTATCTGTATATGGACGATAATCTACTTGGGCAAATTTTGGTAAAGTGGCGATCAATTCAGGACTTGAAATCAATTGAGTTTTCTCATCAGAAGATAAATTATTGATCAATTGTTTTGAAATATTGGCAAATGATTCTTGAAAGGCAACTTCCAATTCAGACATAGGCGTCACAACATATGGCTTCATGTTTGTAATATCACGTCCCGATTCATAAACAACCTCAATGGCTGGAATACTGGTATCCACGGCTTCTGCGTTTTTATAAGATAAATATTGATTGTAAGTTGCGTTTGGATAGACATGGATGGCACTCCAATATTTTCTGTGATGAACAGCTTTGATCACTTCTTGACTGATATTAGAACCTCTATCAAACTTGTCATATACAGCATCACCTTGATAAATATGCCATGTAGCCAATGGCTCAAATGTGGAGGATTGTAATAAGTCATAAATTTCTTGGCCAATATAATCCGGAATTCCATCCACTTCAGCATCCTCAATAATGACTAAACTTGTCAATCCTTTCAAGTGGCTTTGACGGTTGTACAACGCGCCCCAATAAACTGAAAACATGGCAATGATTAAACATCCAAGAACAAACCATGTCTTGAGGAAACTTATGACAATTTTGGTACGAAGATGTGCAACAGAAGGATGGAAAAATCCAACTTTCTTCTTACCACCAGGACCCGGAGGCCCACCAGCACCAGGCCCACCAGGCCCCTTCTCGTTATCTGAAGCACCACTAGCTTGAGTATTATTATTTGTACCCACGGCTGAATGCTCACCACGTCCAAGGTTTGAACTGGCCTTCTCATTCTCTACATCATCAGTGACTGATTCTGACTCACCGTATCCGCCAGTGCGAGGTTGTGCTTCTTCATCGTTCGGGACATTTGAATGTGATCTGCTATAGCTCAATGATAACTCATCCATACCATAAAGTCTATTACCGATTTCTTCCTCAGTAGGGAATCTTGGAACTTCTTGTTGGTTGGAGGTCATGGCGTATGAAATAGTATGTGTCCAACTGACGTGCTTTCCTTAAACCCCTTTGACGTTCAAATGATCAGACCAGGTCGAGGACCAAAAGAACGCAGTCTGAGTTGTTGGTGAATTGGTTCTGCGATGATGTTTAAATATGTTTATTGTTAAATGAAGCAATCTGATGAAGTTCGGGGGACATCTCCCAATGCAGTAAGCCACACCGAAAACCTCTCATTTGATGACAAAAAGGTGTTGATTACAGTGCTGAGCTTTGGGATTGACAGTTTTTGACATTTGTAATCGGATCTGATACTTCTGAACTAGCACCATAAACAGAACTGCACGCTCTTTCCGTCGGTGTAGTCAGTGGATATCGCCTCTACTGGGGAATAAGGGCATTTTACCGGCCGACCCTCGCGAAATCCGAGCTCCAATTGACAAGAAAGGTGTCAAAGGAAAGCGTCCATCGATTGAATAACCAACTGTATAAAGACAAGAAAGTACTGTTTTAATTCGGTATGAAAGCAACAGTTGACAGTTAATTTGATGCGAGTCGCTACTTTTATTGGGAAGTTCAAAGCGCAGGGACGCCTATACTGTTGACTGGAGCGTGTCGGCCGAGTATGTAATAAAGACGGTGGCTTTTCCCTTAATTCCTTATGTGATTGAACCCTATAACCATTTGAAGATGATTTGTCATTGTGATTACTTGAAGTTCAGCCAGGTTGGATTGTTCTACTATAGAATAGCTGCAAAACATGTCGCGTCTGTAATATATCATTCATACATCTCTTTAACAAGTTGTCCCCATTTTTCAATACCTTCTTCAATCTCTTCAAGAGTCAAATAACTTACACTCAACCGAACGCTTTGTGTACCCCATCCTCTTTCATCTCCAACAACCTCGAAACTTGAACCATTTGCTAAAGCTACATCTTTTCGGATCTTTAGTTCTTGAGACATCTTCAAAACGTCATATCCAGAAGGGAATGTAACCCATACAAAATAGCCTCCTTGGAACCCAACAGCTCTCGTACCTGGTGGCAAGTTTTCTTTTAGCAGCCTTTTCAACAACTGGGCCCTTTTTGAATAAACTTCTCGAAATTTTTTGATAACTCCATCAATCAGTCCTTGTTTCAATATTGTACCAACAATCATGGAGTTCAATTGAGACGGCGTACCACCACTAAGATTGGCGCCACCTTGACTCAACTGATGAACTAGTTTCTCATTAACACTTTCTTGGTAACCAAATCTTAGACCTGGTGCAATCAATTTGGAAAATGTACTATTACTAATGGTGTTACCATATCCGTTATCATACGTTAGACGATCCAAATGGGTCAATCTTGGAAGTGGAGTCGGCAATACATCCAATGGCTGTTTATAATCTAGCAAATCATAAACGTCATCAGTTATAATCAAAATATCATATCTTCTTGCCAATTCAATCAATTTCAGTCTTGTATCCACATCGTATGTTTCACCACCTGGGTTTGAAAAAGTTGGAATACAATAGAGAACATACTTATATATTTTCTTTGGTATCTCAGCTTCAGGATTATCAATTAGTCTCAAGTCTTCATCATGATTTGTAGGATCCTTTAACTCAAAATGTCTCAATTTCGATTCTAATTGTTCAAGGTCTATACTACCTGGTTTTTCATCTATACCAGTCATTTTCCCACCAAAGCCAGCATCAATAAATGTTTCATTAACCAGAAAATAGGTCGGTGTTATTAAGAAAGCCTGTTTAGTGTACCCTGTATGTGATAATGTAGTCTGTTCCAAAATGTTCATCAATCCATAACTTGAACCGGCTGTTAAATTTAGAAAGTGAGCTTTAGTCTCTGATTTTGGCTTAAATGTTCTATTGCTCAATTTGGCAACTTCATCACGAACCCACAGGGCACCTATGTCTGAACCATAAGTTAGGGGATGTCTGTTTTCATTGTCTAGATCATAGTCTCTTTCCCCCAACAATAAAGAACTTGTAGCCTCCACAACGATCTTATTTGGTAACAGTGAATTTGTAGGATGTCCCTTCCCAAAATTTATTGTCATGCTTATCCTTGAGAATCGTTTAAGTATCAACTAATATAGTACAAAGCCTCAAAGCTCAAGCTCTCCTCAAGACTTCTCAATAAACAAGTACATTTGATCACCTCGGAAACGATTGTGGCCCACCGCGCATTCGCGATCGCTTTTTGTATATGGCTCCCAATTTCACGATTCTACAATTAATCACTTTAGTTCATCAAAGCGTTATTCTCTTGTATTTACAGGTTTATATTCGTTAAGTGCCATTCCTAGCCTGTATGTAGTTGACCCTTTAGTATGTTGTTCGCCACCAATTAGATTTCCGCGCTGCTATTTGGCTTATAATGAAGCTCCATATCCAAGTTGTGTTTCTGACAATTTGCTTCAAGTTTGGCGAAAACTTTTGGATTTAATTCATAATCTTTAATTTCACATCTCGCCAACATTTTGAAAGCCAAAAAGAAGTGATCAGATTCAGCTAGTCGGGCCACGAGGTAATTAATCGTTTTCCTTTCACGGAACTTTATATTATTTTTTTCAACGATATCACAGACATCCCTTAACGAATCCAGGTCATTTGCAACGGTAGTACCATGTATCAATTGTAGTATATCATTTTCTCTCAAATGTTCAAGTAAAATGTCGGACTTTAATAATGTGAAGGCATCGTCCAACCTTCCCTCGTCACATAGTTTAGCGATGGCCAAATTTAATGCAAATTGTTTCATTTCTTCATTATGAGAGTTCATAAGCACAAGCAAAGAAGCATAAAGTTCTTTCATATGTGCTGTTCTGATGCTAGCTTTCATGTATGGATAATCGGTCACCACCAATTGATCACCAGGTTTATACAGTTCTTCCAATTTCTTCCAGCCTTTTTCGAAAACCATAGCATTGGCACGGGACTCGACCAGAGCAATATCTATTCTTTTCATAAAGTCAGAAGGAAATGCCCCTTTCTGTTTGGCCCTATTTTTCAAACCTTCAATAAAATCAAACGCACCTGCATGGACTAGACATTCCACTAATCTGACCAAAGTTCCATTAGCGACGTACATTTTCTCCATCAAACGTTCTTGATGTTTATTACAGAGCTTATATTCATTCAGCAAAACAGCTTGTGACAGAAACAGGGAGTAAGTACGCGGGAATAACTCTAAAGGTTTCATCCTGGCTAAATTAATCAGCTCAGAAGCTTTTTGAACCTCATATACAGCACACAAATGTTGTATTGCAAGTTCCACTGTATTACCACTAATGGTCAACTTATTTGCCATTGAAGAGTAAGCAAGATCATAAGCAGTATCATATTTTTTGGTTTTCAATAGCATAATCATGAGAAGGTGTTTGTTCAAACTACTTTCATGTTCCTTGACATTTCCACTTAGCTCTTGAATCAAATCCTCGTTGCAGAGATCTTTGAAAAGTTCTGCAAAGCCAGCTCTTATCTTCCCCGAGACAGCTTTTGGACGGCCGCTCAATGACTTGATCAGCGAGACCAAGTTTTTAACCGCGTCTTCCGTTATATCTTCGACATTCACATTTGTTAACGCTAGCAGTAACAGTGGATCGTTGGAACCACTGCGGGAGCTTGCCCTTATTCTTTCCAAGACACTAACAGAAAGCTTGGACTTGCTTATCGTTGGTTCATCGTTTAGTATCTCTTGGAAGATACCAGGGAGCTCTGGGTCTCGAAGCTTGGGTACTCTTCCTATAAAGTCGTTGATTCGTCTTTGTAATTGTGCTGATGATGCTGTGAGATCTGTGGATAGAAATCGGCTTGAAACTCTGGGTATCGTCCTTATCCGCACGCAATTTCTCCATACTCGAGGGATCATCATCACGACCTCTTAGCTATTCTTCACCAGCTAGGGCGTCTGATCCTATGTTTCAGTCGACCAGCTTCAAATCTTTTATAAAGCTTTAACGTCTCTCTAGATTTTCAGATAGCGTGAAAAAATTACGTAATCACATACAATTTTTTTTCACAACGTCGATTTCTTCAAACCTTACTGAAGAGGTCAGGAAAATATAGATCTAAGGATATTTGGTATCTTTTGGTTTCTGGAAGCTTGCGAAACTTAGTGATCCAGCATGCTAAGGTCATCTATACTGCGCAGCTCGAAAGCTGTAAGTGTCAACATTTTTTTTGAGGATTTTAGAATACAGTTCTAACTCATGACTCCACAGGTTCATATTCAACCATTAATCATTGGTGCCAGTATGCAGGGTTTGAGAAGCTCAAACTTTGGTATCCAAAATGGTGTTAGATTTAACTCTAGCACTTCTACACAACAAGCAGTTACAGAAATTCAGAAATCGCTTCCTTCGTTCGATAGAGTCGCTGAACAAGCTGCAGATATCACGAGTCAAGTTGCGGGTGAAGCATCATTACAATATGGTTATTTGCAATCCATAGGGCTTGCCAAATCATGGTGGTGGCCTCCTGATTTCATTCAACACGTCTTGGAAATTATTCATGTCAGTACAGGTCTTCCATGGTGGGCTACAATCACCATTGCAACCATTGGTGTTCGTGCCGCTTTATTCCCATTATACGTCAAATCTTCAGATATGATGGCGAGAAACTCCAAAATCAAACCAGAATTAGACGAATTGCAAGATGAGATGTATGCTTCAGCTGATAACGCCAATATGCAACAAGTTATGTTAAAACGTAAGAAACTTATGGCTGAACACGGTATTAAAACTCGTTATTTGATGGCCCCAGTCTTACAACTACCAGTCGCCATTGGGTTCTTCTCTGGTCTACGTAACATGGCTAATGCTGGTGTGGATGGTTTCAAGGATCAAGGTCTCTTTTGGTTCACAGATTTGACTGCCCCAGATCCTTATTTGGCCTTACAATGTTTGTCAGCTGCTGTTATCACTGGTTTCATCAGATTAGGTGGTGAAACTGGTGCGCAAACTTTCAGTGCTCCAATGAGAAAAATCATGATGTTGCTTCCTTTAGTTTCTATCCCAGCCACCATGAATTTATCAAGTGGTGTTGTTTTATACTTTTTCGTCAATGGTTTGTTCTCAATTTTGCAAAGTTCTTTGCTTAAAAACAAGGCTTTCAGAGACAAGTTTGGAATGGCTCATATCGCTCCTCCAAAACCAGCTGATCCATCAGCCCCACAAAAGGGATTGAGAGAATCATTCAAAGAACATTTTGAGAAAACTAGGAAGAAGGGTGAACAAAAAGCAGCACTCAAAGTTAAAGAACTCGAACAAACCAAATTAGCTGAGAAAAGAAGACTGAACTCAGAAATCAAAATAATCAAGAGAGATCCACCAAAAAAGAAAAGGCATTAGGAATACTAATGTCTAAATGCGAAAACCGAAAAAACATACGAAATGAACCTTGTAAATATATAATTGAAGTATATATTTATGTACCTACAGCTTAAAATGAATACTATGTACATATAATCTGATCGTCTATTCTTTTTGGGGGAAAAGTAAAATATAAAGTGTAAGTGAGTGATGAGAAAAAAGTATAAACATTAAAACAAAATAGGGGTTACAAATCAATTCTTTATAATTAACTTGCATGATCGTCACTGATATATGGAAATGAAAAAAAACACACACAAACAATACTTGAAACACAAACACAAACACAACAATTTAATTAAAACAGAGAAACTGAAACTTTTTTTTTTTCTTTTTCTTATCCACACTTCTGCAAGAAGAGAATGATTTGACATCATTCATTAGAGGTGAATACAGTGCTATCATCGTTGAATTGTTCATTGAAAACAGCATCAGGGTTCTTGATTAAGGATTGCAAAATTGTTTGCAAAGCTCCTAAGTCTGTACCCATACTTGCCCCAATATTGTCATTGTTAATGAAACTCATGGCGAAAACAATGGCAAGGTTAACAGCATCCATTCTATTGTTTTCAGAATGTTGGATGACTCTATTCAAATGCTCAAATAATCTTTTCAATAAATGGTAATTATGGAGAGGTAATTGACGGACCAAGACTTTCAAGTTTTCAGTCAAATCACCGTGCTTCGTTGAAAGAACAAATTCTGGCAGTAATTCCGATGTCAAAGGGTTTTCTGGTAATTCACGTAAGTAAGATTTAAAACAACCAGCCAATGTGTTGATTTCGAACCAACGATCATCTTCAAGAGTAAAATCACCACCTTCATCAAAAGCTTGTTTTAATGAATTTATGCTACCAACAGATCCTGGGATTCTGTACAAACCAG
>JAJMFN010000116.1:0-10205 GCA_030574735.1 Hansenula sydowiorum
TTTAAGCCCTTCCCATTCAAGGGATATTTCCCCAGTTCATTCGAATAACAACTCGTATACTAATCTTGCAGGGTTGATGAACATCAAGGATCATGTTCTCGTCAATTCTGTCCACTTATCACTAGTGCAAAAGATATCATATGCTAAACCTTTCCTACCGCCTTCAAACACTTTGGCCAATTGTTCAAGTTGTAAAAAAAAAACAGTCGAGTTGGCAAGATGGGAAGTTTTAACTCAGGCTCATAACTTACCAATAGGCAAACATTCTTATCCCTTCAGTCACTTGTTACCAGGCGAACTTCCAGCTACAACAACATTGGGCTCAAGCTCCTTGACATCAATCAAATATGAACTGGTTGCCCTATGTTCGTATAATAACCATTCAAATCATCAACAAGTTTTGAAAGTGGTGCTACCTCTAAACATCTCGAGATCTATCTTGAGAGGCCCTGATAGAAATTCTTTAAGAGTGTTCCCTCCAACAGATGTCACTGCAACAGCTGTTCTGCCAAATGTGATATATCCAAAATCTTCATTTGCCCTGGAGTTGAAATTAGATGGTGTTGCTGTTAATGATCGAAGATGGAGAATGAGAAGAGTTGGTTGGAGGATTGAAGAAAATATCAAAGTCAAGGCAAATTCTTGTATCAATCATAAGGCCAAATTAAAAGTTGTCGAAGAACATGTTCGTAAAACTCATTTGGCAAATAAACCTGCTCAAATCAAAAGAAATCAAACTTCAGGCCCAACTACTTCTATTTCTGTTTCAAATACTCCTCAACTATCACCAACTTTAACCCCATCACAATCAAATGCTAACTTGCAGTCTCAATCAACAAATCAAGCAAATGCATCCGGGTCTACCTCGGGTCAAAATGCTTCAGAATCATTAGCTACCACTAATTCTACTGATGATTTGGCAAGTTTAAATACAACAAATCCAAATTTACATCCAAGTGATCATGCTAATGAAGAGATACGACAACAAGCACAACAAAATGATCAACAGAAGCATAAGGATGAATACGCTCTTTACTCCGAGGAGACAAGAACCGTTGCCAGTGGAGATTTGAGAAATGGTTGGAAATCAGATTTCACAGGGAAAGGTAAGATTGAGTTGATTGCAGATATCTCATGTTTCAATCTAACAAGTGCATCTGGTCCTCATCATACCCATGTCTCTTCGAAAAATCCAATCGATGTTCAACATCCTCATCATCATTCAAATGTTAGTTGTGATATTGACGATCCCGTGTTGGGGGTCAATGTCAATCATGTTCTTATTGTTGAAGTGGTTGTTGCAGAGGAATTGTTACAAAACCCATCATCAAATTCATTAACTCCATCTCATACAAATTCCACAGAAAAATCATCTTCAAAACCTGATCAAAGATTAGCCGAACTCTCTCCAATGTTTGCAAATCATCATCAACAACCTTCACAACAACAATCACAATCCCAGGGAAATCTACAACCTTCAACTTCAAACACACTGTCTCCTTCAACTTCAAGAACCTCCTCCCAAATCGGAGTGCCAACAGGTGCAGCCCGTGTGCTTAGAATGCAATTCAAAATCATCATCACCGAACGTTCCGGATTGGGTATCGCTTGGGATGATGAAGTCCCACCAACTTATGAAGACGTCTCAACACTATCTCCACCAACTTATGATAACGCTTTCAACGATCAACCAAACTCACCAGTCATTAACAGCACAGATGGTATTCAACCCCCATTATATCCATTGAACTTTGCACCGGCCCATACACACACCCCTCATACCCACGTTGGTGGGATTGGGACCCCTGGTGTAATCAATGGGATTGGGAACACCCCTGTGGTGACGCCGAGACCAAGTGCTCAATACAACAGTATCAATGGTGCATTGGACATGGATGATTTTACACTAACTTAGATGAACCTTGTGGATCAACATATTACTACATTAAGAATCATTATAATCAAATGGACTTTTATTTCTTCTTGAGGCTTACATTTTAATAAATATTGTAGGAAGCGACGGAGGGGAAATAAGTTCAACCATCATATCGCTTTGTGGGAACTCATCAATCGTACGAGATGATACGAGGTGTTTCAGAAGGTAGCATATCGATATAATCCTCATATCTTTTCTCGATTCTCTCAATAACTTGCTCTTGAGTCTCACCAGTGGCATTATTCTTCTCACCATCAATCTCCACAAGAGAGATGAATCCTCTTCTCCAATTCTCAAGTCTTTTGATATATTCGATATCTTCAGATGTATCTTTCTGACTACTGAACAGTATGCTCACCTTGGTGTCTCTATTCTTTGGATAAACCATTGAGTTTAACAAATGATTTGGGAAATGCGTTTCATCAATTGGAGTTTTGGAGGTTTCAATTATAATGTCGACAAGTTCGTTATAGTTGGTGATTGGATTATCAAATCCAACGGCTGGGATCACAAATGCTGAGCCAAATGATAGAAAAATAGCTACCAAGGAGCACTTGAACATCATGTTGTCTATGGGTTTTTGTAAAAATTTTTGGTGTGAAAATAAGAGATGTTTATTTGTAGAGTTGTGCAAGGAAATAAGTAGTTTATTTAAATTTCGGATTTTTAAAAAAACATGTAAAATAGAGCTCATATTGCAAAGTCAGAACGATTTGGATAAATCTACGCATTTAGTGAATAGCAGGTACCCATTAATTTGAGGGCGCCAAACATAACTAGACTCCATCTTCTCACTTTAGACGATAACCATGCCCTCTTTATTCTCAAATTTTGGAAGCTCAGTTTAGTTTGAAATTATCCAAAGAACCTTATCTACGATCCCAAGATGTGGTGGTTGAGTAGTTCAGCTTTTACTATCATTTAAAGGAATCCCTGAGCAGACTTTTGAGCATTGTGGTCTTTTCAGATCGCCCGAGTTGACTTCTTTATAGTGTATGAAAGTGACCTGGTTGGACGGACTAAAACGGAGTCGTACAGTGTACCTCAAGGACACATAATAAAGAGTGTACCGGTTTAACATTCTGCACATTACTAAAGCAGCATTATATGCAGATCAACATTGACCTGCAAAGCCCATCAAATCTTCTATTGACCAATTTATAGGGAATATCAGAGCTCATAGGGCAAATTATTTGCCCGTGACGCGTGACAGTGAGATATATTCTCCCATTAAAGTATCTCAATTATTATTCAAAAATACAACCACAAAAACCAGCAATACAGAGAATATGCACTAGATATGGGACATCCTTTGGATATTCCACATTTTTGATTAGTGCACTTGAAGTATTTCCAATATTCCAAGCGACACAAAACCAAAATAAAACTATATAAGGAAGCCATTTTCCTCAATCTTTCAATTTATCTTTTCTCTTCTACCATCTCTATCAACCACCCAATAGCTTTAGCAACAAAGCACACACAAAGAACCTTCCAAACAATTTACTTCACTACTATCAACAAACAACATGTTTATCTTAAACTCTGAACTTGAACGCGAAGTCTATCCACTTGATGCAAACTACACCATCAAATCTATGGATATCAACTACCGTTTTGGACAACTCCCAACAGTCTTTTACAAAGGTAAAGACTTTTACAAAACTGTCATTGATGAATGCTCCAAGAAAAGTAAAGCTGAGTCCGATCTATTCGATATGTTGAAGGAAGAGCATAGCGTTGACATGGCGAGAGTTGCTTTCGTCCCAAAACATTATCATGACCCTGCTATTGACAAAGACGATCTTTATAAACAAACACAAGAGGTGGTCATCATAAAAAACATTGACTACGATACCGAAGATGTCTTGATGAGGTATGGTGCTTATACGTCCGAAAAGATGAACAAGTTCTTTCAAATCAATGAAAATCATTTAGAACATTCATCAGTGAATCCCATTTTAGGAAAAGAGATCAAGTATCTCAGTCCTAAGAAACCGAACTTTATCATTTTCAATCCATGTCCTTCGAGACATTCCAACAAAGAGATCTCGGAATTCTTGATGAATCACATTGATGAAATCACCTACAAAAGAGTCTATTATCAACTATTCTTCCCATCACCTAAGACTCACAATTCCCACACTTTCAGACAAAATGATGATTTCATTTTGATCTTGACCAATTTGGACCGTACTGGTAACATCGTGGAAGACTCAAAACGTGACTTGAGCTTTGGGAGACCCATTGCACAAAATGTTGAACAATGGAGTTTTGCATTGGGTATTTCATCTAATCCAGAAGACCCAGAGAGCTACACCAAACCGTATAGATACACTTTGAGCTATATTGAAGATGATCTTGAGGATCAACTTTATGTCCTTGCTATGCAGTCACCGTATGTTGAGTCTGAACGTATCAGCATCAAGATTCGGAGAAATGAATGGGAACGAGTCCAAAGAAAAAAGAATGATAGACGGTGTTAAAAGTAAGCAAAAAAACGGTACATCTTTAGACACTGTTGAGCACAAATCGCTTTTTCCACAAGCAACGCAATTAAAGGGTTAATCGGTTGTTTCGATCGGCTGTATCGTCCATATGACTATCTGGTATCAAAAACCAGTCGCATATTTAGTATTTATAAAAGCGTATACACATTTCGCTAGTTTTTTCTCCGTAGTATAAGTCACTCTCCACCAAGCAACGTAGTACGCATTGCTCAAACAGCATTCAAGTCTCAACACAAACCAGTCATTTCACGCAGTATGGCTTAGCAAATTTAGAAAATTATTTTCACTCCCAATTTCTAAGATTTCACCAATTGTTACATCCTAACCTTGGCCACACAGCACAGCTTTTAGTAGAGCCCACTGTTTTAACCACAGGGTTGTGTTGACTTCGTTTTAGTCTACCACAGTGGCTCGGGTTGGGTAGATAAAAACAGAGACCTAACAGTGATAGTCTGCAAGAAAATTACAAGCGGGAAAGGAGCACATAGGAAGAAGCCTAATGGATTCTCATGAGCGGATGTCATGAATTATATGACTGAAACAGTAGAGCAACTTTCGCCTGCAAAGCTCATCACATCTTCTATTGACCAATACAAGCTAAAGCTCCTAGGGTATTTTATTTGCCCGTGAAGCATGACAGTGAGATATATTTTCATATAAAGATCTCAACTAATGAACCACAAAAACCAACAATACAAAGGATATGCACTTGACATGGGGCCTTTCTTGATTAGTGCAACTTATTCGTTTTGCGCACTCGAACTATTTGCAATATTTCAAACGACACAAAACCAAAATGAAAGTATATAAGGAAGCCAATTTCCTCAATATTTGAAGTTGTCTCCTCTCTTCTACCATCTCTATCAATCATCCAATAGCTATAACAACAAACCATAGCTATAACAACAAAACATAGCTATAACAGCAAAAGATAAATCAGCAATCTTACAACAAACGTACTCCTCTGCTACCAACAATCAATATGACTTCATTAAACTCTGAAGTTGACCTTAAGGTCTATCCTCTTGATGCAAACTACAACATCAAATCAATGGATATCAACTACCGTTTTGGACAGCTACCATCTGTCTTCTACAAAGGCGAAGATTTCTTCAAAACTGTTCATGAAGAATGCACCAAGCCAGATAACTCTGAGCCTTATCTATTTGATATGTTGAGAGAAGGACATAACCTTCATATGGCGAGAGTTGCGCTCGTCCCAAGAGATGACCATGACCCTGCTGTTGACAAAGATGAACTCTATAGACAAACACAAGAGTTTATCATCATCAAAAACCCTGACTACAAGACCGAAGATGCCTTGAAGAGATTTGGTGCTTTTCCATCCAAAGAGATGAACAAATTCTTTTACATCAATGATCCTATGGAACATTCCTTAGAGAATCACGTTCTGAGAAGTGACATCAACTATCTCATTCCAAGGGGACCGGACTTCATTATTTTGAATCCATGCCCTTCAAGACACTCCAATAAGGAGATATCCGAGTTCTTGATGAAACACATCGATGAAATCACCTACAAGAAAGTTCTCTATCAACTTTTCTTCCCATCGGCTAAGGCTCATAATGCTCATATCTTTAGACAAAATGAAAATTTCATTTTGATCTTGACAAATTTGCCTCGAGCTGGTAGCATTGTGGAAGACTCAAAACGCTACATGAGCTTCGGGAGACCACTCTCACAGAATGTTGAGAAGTGGGACTTTGCATTGGGATTACCATGTAACCCAGAAGCCCCTGAGAGCTACACAGAGCCTTATGACTATACTTTGAGCTATATTGCAGACGATCCTAAAGATTCTGTTTATGCCCTCGCTATGCAATCACCATACACTGCGCTTGAACGTATCAACATTGCTATTCAGAAGAAAAAATCGGAACGTCTTCAACAGGAAAAGGAGAATGAAAGGATAAAGCTGGCCATGAGAAATGGCTTCGAGCGCAAAACAGTTTCCTCCAGAAGCAACGCAATTAAAGGGTTAATCGGTTGTTTAGACCAGCTATATGATTCATATAAATATTATGTATCATAAACCATTGACATATTCCTGCACCAGTCCTATTTTCGTAGTATCAGTTCCACTCCACTAGGTAGCATAGCACACGTAGCTCAAAACATCAGTCAAAACTCATCACAAACTTGTCATCTCGCGCAGTATAGTTCACCCCATTGAATATGAATCCCTTCTCGCTCCCAACATTTATAACCCCATCAATTATTATATCCTCACCTTGGCCAGCCAATCGCTTCTCATCGTGGATTTCTTCAACAATGAAACCTTTTTGGAAGTCTCCACCTTTTGCTACCTTGGGAATAGTGAGGAATCTACCATGAAGGTTCTTGGTTCTTGGTAAAATATCACAGGCTAATACCAGCATATCACTCTTTGCACCATATTCCCCACCACCGGCTATTATCTCATAATTGTTGATCATGGTGTTACCATCTTTTAGCTCCAAATACACCGAGTTGTGGGACCTCCCCAATCCTGATTGCCGTAGACACTCGAGCAATGCGGAGGAAGCTGATTCACCATTGAGTTCCTTGATCATATTATCCACGTAGCTTGTGACTTTGAACCAACCATCATGAACCGGGAGTAGTGATGTATAAGTGTCGATTTTGTGGGGTAGTAGAGGCAATGTGATCGATAATTGGGACAACAATGGTGACATTTCACCCCCGGGCAGCTTGAAGCATAGATAGTGTGACGATTCAGTAAAGGGATATGTCTTAATCAATGGCAAAGATATATAGTCCCTTTCGAATTTCAAAGTTAACGATGCTTTATACTCCTGGAACTTGTCATCTGTTGAATCCGGTAATATCTGGGCATCCTGGAAGGTGACAGGTGAAGATAGCCATATCTCAGAGCAGTAATCTTGATCGATAGAGTCAACGGCACCTATTGCTAACGATAACGAAGGAAATTGTTTTGAAAACTGAAGTATATCATGACTCCTGCTTTCGATGTTTCGAGAATTAGTGAAGCATATTACCGATCTGGGCTTGAAGTTCAAACGACTCAAAGAACGTTCTAGAGTATAATTCTTGGGATTGACAATTGTTCTTATCAGATGTCGGTAGAGAGTACTTGCAGCTCTCATTTTCCTCAACTCGCAAGCGATGCTGATCTCGGTCCTTAGTGGCCGTATGTAATTGTAATCTGTTTAGTTGAAAAATTCGCGTATATTAAGTTATAACAATTAAACCAGGTTCGACGGCCTTATCGTAAACATCACTTAGCACCGTGCTCCAAAAAAGATACATAATAAAGAGCACGCTGAACTTTTATGAGAAGCTGTACGATTTCTATGGTTGTAGAAGCATTATCAATGGAGAAACACTGATCTACAAAGTTCATCACATCTTCTATCGACCAATATAAGTCAGAGCTCCTAGGGCTATTTTATTTGACCGTGAAGCGTGACAGTGAGATATATTTACCCATTAAAGTATCTCAACTAATAAACCACAAAAACCAACAATACAAAGGATATGCACTGGACATGGGCTCTTTCTTGATTAGTGCACTTTATTCGATAAGTGCACTCGAACTATTTCCAATATTTCAAACGACACAAAACCAAAATGAAACTATATAAGGAAGCCAATTTCCTCAATCTTTCAAGTTGTCTCCTCTCTTCTACCATCTCTATCAATCATCCAATAGCTATAGCAACAAACCATAGCTATAACAACAAAACATACATCAACAATCTTACAACAAACATACTCATCTACTATCAACAATCAACATGTTTATTTTAAACTCTGAACTTGAACACGAGGTCTATCCTCTTGATGCAAACTACACCATCAAATCTATGGATATCAACTACCGTTTCGGACAACTTCCAACAATCTTTTACAAAGGTAAAGACTTTTACAGAACGGTTGATTATGAATGCACCGAGCAAGATAAGGTCGAGTCTGATCTTTTCGATATGTTGAAGGAAGAACATAACGTTGACATGGCGAGAGTTGCTTTTGTCCCAAAACATTATCACGACCCTGCTATCGACAAAGATGATCTTTACAAGCAGACACAAGAGGTGGTCATCATCAAAAACATTGACTACGAGACCAAAGATGTCTTGAAGCGATATGGTGATTTTCCATCCAAAAACATGAATAAGTTCTTTCACATCAATGATTATACAGAACGTTCATCGTCGGTGAATCACATTTTAGGAAAAGAGATCCACTATCTCGCCCCTAGAAGACCGGATTTTATCATCTTCAATCCATGTCCTTCAAGACATTCCAACAAAGAGATCTCCGAGTTCTTGATGAAACACATTAATGAAATCACCTACAAGAGAGTTTTCTATCAACTTTTATTCCCAACGCCTAAGATGCATGATTCTCACTTTTTTAGACAGAATGATGATTTCATTTTGATCTTGACCAACTTGCCTCGGACTGGTAACATTTTGAAAGACTCAAAAAGTGACATGGGCTTCGGGAGACCCATTGCACAAAACGTTGAGCAATGGAACTTTGCATTGGGGATATCATGTAATCCAGAAGACACAGCGAACTACACCAAAGCGTACAGGTACACTTTGAGCTATATTGAAGACGATCTTGATGATGATCTTTATGTCCTTGCCATGCTATCACCATACGCAGAGTTTGAACGTATCAACATTACTATTCGGAGAAATGAATGGAATCGAGTCCAGAAGGAAAAAGAGCATGAAAGGGTCAAGCTGAGGGCGAGAAAGTACTGCATCTTTAGACACCGATGAGTACAGAACAAATCTTCCGCAAGCAACGCAATTAAAGGGTTAATCGGTTGTTTAAATCAGCTTCATGATTCATATAACTGTTTTGTATCATAGACGAGTCACATTATTAGAGTTTATAAAATCATATATACACTTCACTAGTTTTACTTTCCGTAGTATGTGTTCTAGTTCACTAAGCAAGATAGTCGTGTACGTAGCCCAAATATCTTGGTTTGTATGATACTCATTTTCAGCTTTTATTCACAATGTCATGATGAATGATTTGTCTTTCACAATGAAGAAGATATTCGTGGAAGTAACTGGAATAATATCTGCTACTTTTTCACTTTCGAGCTAGAAAAAACGTCCACCTCTTTGCATTTGTAGCTTTTATAGAAATTTGTGTAACAAGTTCTGGTTATTTTGTCTACGCGCTTGGCTAAATTGATAATGCAAGGTCTAATAACGCCTATAGCCGAGATGAGCTTTCCATTATCCTCAAGACATTCCTTTGTGGCTTCTCTGCTTCATATTTCTTAGGTATATGCTGCCATTTTCATAGCATCCTCATGGTTCTGTATTCATAATGGTGTATTGCTTCAACTTGTTCTTTAGAATAGTTACACGACTTGAGAAAATCAGTACCAATCTACATTTTTTGGCCTGCAACCCTTATACCACAATCATATGAACATATTATACATAATGACCTGCGTTAAGCAGAATTTTCACCTTGAGCATAATAGTGCAAATAAGCAGACTGAGTCTTGACACCTTCAATATAGTTACTTAGATCCAATTTTTCGTTGGTTGAATGAGCACCATCATCTCCTCTACCAATTGGTAATAATAAGACAGAAGTTTTCAACTCTTTTTCAAAAGTCAAAGTGATTGGAATTGAACCACCTTCTCTGGTCAAATCTGGATCAATACCCCAGACAGCCTTTGTAGCTTTTCTTGCAGCTGTGAAGTTTTCGTTGAAAGGATCACTTAACCAATAATCAC
>JAJMFN010000117.1:0-10161 GCA_030574735.1 Hansenula sydowiorum
AATCATCTTTTTCCAAGTGGAAACCTTGAATATCGAAAACCATATTTTGTTGACCATTTTTGTACTCTGGCCAGTTTGGCACTTCGACATTTAATTGACTCTGGTTTGTATTTGGATTTAAATCTGTTATGAAAGAGACCCACAATTTTGATATACTTTGTGCAATATCTGGTATTCTTGGATCATCCAAAAATTGTTCACCTAAGGTTGAATCAAATGGCTCGTCATCATTATCAAAAACATAAACAACTTCTCTGAAATGTTTGGCTCCAATGTATGACTCACTATATGAATCATTATCTGGGATATTGTGACGATATTTGTAAACTGGAGCACCATCTCTTAAAGCTGCAATCTCGGCAATGGTTCTTGCACCAGCAATAAATAACAAATCACCCCAAATAACACTCATCCGTGGTGCTTGTGTCCCATATGAGCTTGGATACTCAATCGGTGTGTTATTGTATGTAGGATCTAGAGGTGAAGACACCAACGGGTCACCCAGAGGATATAATTGATCAAATTTGTTGATTGATGTATTTGTCAAGTAAGCAAAATCTTCAGATAGAGCATTTTTAAATTCTTCAGTTGTGTTCAAAGTTGTATTGATGAAATCATAACCTTCATCTGTATTTGTACCCAATAATAAAGGAACTTTTTGATAATCACCAGCCAAAAGTGACAAGTAGCTTGATTTAGGGACAACATCACCATCTACATATGTGGCATGGAATCCACCTTTAATGACACCATTTGTCAAGTTGAAGGCATTGTTTAATTCATGTGCATCAACAAATTGTAGGCATTCCAACGAACTGTCAGCTTCTGAACAATTGAAATAATCAACAATTTTGGAATAGTCATCTTCATCGGTGAGCAATGTATCAGAGAAATAATCCGCAAACATACTTGTTCCACTTTCCATAATACCACCTTTGATGTAATCACCCAGTTTTTGTGAAATCAATAATTTACCTACAGAATAACCACCTGCGGATTCCCCCCAAATGACTAGATGATCTGGATCACCCCCAAATGCATCTATATTTTCATGGACCCATTCAATGGCTTTGATTTGATCACGAATACCAACGTTTGTATAACCTTTATATTCAACTTCTCTTGATCTCAAAAATCCAAATCCAGACATTCTATAATTTATTGAAACCCCAATAAAAGGTTTCCCGATTTCCACAGAATTCTCCACAATGTATGACAAATTATAAGATGGTCTTGAGCTTGAACCTTCCCAAAAAGAACCACCATGAATCCAAATAGCCACAGGTAAAGTTTGATTTTCAAATCCTCTTGGCTTTACAACATTCAATTTCAAACAATCTTCAGATTGTGGCAAATGTGTACTATGAGTTCCACCACTAGACATACAAGAAGGACCATAAGCATCAAACAGTTGCACGTCATCTCCCCATGAAGTATTGTATGATTGAGGATTGACAAATCTAAGTGATCCTAAAGGTGGTTGAGCGAAAGGGACTCCTAAATAAGCATCTTGGTTGAACTCTTCAAGGAATTGACCCTTTATGGAGCCATTTTGAATTGTAACGATTTGAGAGTGCAAGTTGTCTCTTTGAAACAATGGGGCAGCATTCAAAGATAAAGCGAGTGTGAGTACTAATATAAGCGACTGAATTGACATCACAATGGTGGGGAGATGGAGCCTAACGGGATGAACAACTTAACCAGTTCTTGATCAAACAGCACCTGCATCATCCTATTTATACTCATAATGTGGATATTGGTAATTTGTGGGGTGTTGGGACATAAGCAGATCTGCAAATGAGACATCGCTCGTATAAACAACAAACACCATTTGGAGAGATGTTTTAGCCATAAAAGGAAGTGTTGATCTTTTTGATTGGCCCTAACCATAAAAATCCGATCTCCATAGCAAGATGTTTTATTACCGGAATTGGTGACTCCAATTGCCCAAAACGTAAATATAAACATGAGAACTAATTTGGGTAACTGCTTTATGGGAAATGTAGTTCATGGAGCTCTTGTGGTAAATTAGGGATAGGAAACCCTTGTTCCAATGGCAATTGTGTCATTTGATCTGTTTTTGAGGCACTTTCTCCACCGAATTCCATAGCTTCAAATAAAGACTGTGGAACGAATCTATGTAAATGATCATAATGGAAAATCAAATCTTGATACGATTCAAATCCTGGGAACCCTGCACAAGCTGGCTCTTTACACAAATGGCCTTGACTCCAATCGTTAACATCTGTTTCTTGAGCCATCAAGTCCACAACATTTCGCATTTCTTGACACATCTCTGGTGTTATATTATTTTTAGCATACGGGATATCTAAGGGACTTGCTGCAATTTGGGTTGTTGGTTCTTCTTTTTGTGCTTTATGAACGTCTTCATCAACAAAATCACTCATTATGTGTTCCGAAAGCATGTGCTCACTCAAAGCTTTATCCGTAGTAAAAGATTCGTCACATTCATATGGACATTTGTGCTCTTCCTCGACCAGAGACTTGCTTGAAATATCACTATCTAGGCTCACGGTTGATTTCTCTTTCTTTTGTTCTTCCTCCCCCTTGTGCTTCTCCTTCTCTTCTTTATGGGTCTTCAAGTGGCGACTCAATTGTTGACTGGTGACAAATCCTTTAGAACATACAGAGCATTTCAAAGGTTTTTCTGAAGAGTGAGTCCAAAGATGGACTTTTAAGTGAGAGTCTCTGAAGAAGGATTTGGGACATTTATCACATTTGAATGGTCTTTCATTGGAATGTGTTCTAATATGTTGTTCAAGTAAACACGGTCTGGTGTAAGACTTTTGACATCCTTTAAAATCGCAGTGAAATTTTTTTGGTCTTTGGCTTTGCTTTCTCAAAATAGTGGACATCATATTGGTTGTGGTTTATTGTATACTGGTTGATTGATGAGGTGAGGAATAATGGTTATGGCTACGTTGTTCGTCGGAGCTTTTCAATTACTCTTTGTTTTTTTCTCAACAACTCCGAACCCCGTATTAAATACTTTGTACTATCAAATGTACCGCCATGTTTATATACACTCCTTTTCCTTCCGATGCTGGAGGGCACCTCAATTTGTAGTCATTGATCAGTTGTGAGTACTAAAAACAGACTACTCAAGAGTACCAGCGCTCTGTACTTGCCAATTGTGGCCATATAGTCTCTTAGATTGTTGAATTGTTTATTAGAATAAATGGCATATGACTACAATCACATTTGGAAATTGCTCTGAATGTTATATTATTTGTCCAGGCTTAAAACATACAATATAAACTGTGTCTCAACCAAGTCATTGTAGACTCATATTCTGAGAAAGTATTGATCGGTACTTATCAATCATTGAAGCAGGAACAGGGCGTGGACACCCATTGGCTGGCGAGTTGCGCTTCGTGTATTGATAAAGAGCTCGTTGGGTGCCTTTGAGACAACAGCTAGGGTATCACCTCTGGTTGAAACAAGACAACATTATTTGAGCCATGGGGAAGTTATTTCTTTGCCACTATCTCGCCGTGCACTATAACAAATAAACTAGTATCATCTTCAGACCATTGTTCCCAAGCTTCAAATAATTGTGCTTTATCATATTTATCTTCAGCGGAGAATTGTAAATTTTCCAATCGTTTGATGTAAATCTTGGAAAACCAGTCCCTATCGATACTACTTGAAATGCACCAAGTATCTGCTGTGTTCTTGATATCTTCAGCATGGAAACCAGCTTTAATGGTTATTTCTTTCCCTCTTGAAGCACCTATAACAGAAGTGAATTCTGATCGCACTTTGGTGAAATAGTACTTTATTGGAGATTCGTATTGCTCTGGATAAACCATTAAGGATCTGATTTCAGAGTCCCTGAAACATAAAACACCGCCTTTCTTCAACACTCTCTTCATCTCTTTAAGCGCTTTTATAGGCTCTGCCAAATGGATAATGACCTGATGAGCATGGACAATGTCAAAACTTTCATCTTCAAATGGTAATTGAAAAACCGATGCCTGTTGAAATTTTACATTTTTTGAATATTCATGGCCTTGATCATTACCCAATGCTTCAGTAATGAGCTCTTTTGTCGGTTCAATACCCACAATTTCACCCTGTGGAACATATTTTGCCAAATCATAGGTGATTGTACCTGGCCCACAACCAACATCTAGAATCCTGTCTGTTGGCTTGACATATGGCAGCATGTATGAGCATGAGTTGTCTGCAGTCCTCCACGCATGGGATTGTGAGATGGTGGAGTCATAGCCGTCTTTGTAGTACGTTTGATTGGACATATCAGGGGTGAATAGAGCTTTTCGAACATTGTCCACAGCCAAGTTGAGGATCCTGTCCAGCTTATATACTTTTTCCCTTGCTACTAGACTCTCAGTCACGTGACACTAGGACACCTTCCAGATTTAAAAGGTCTACAGATAAACAATCCGATGATACCAACAATTTATAGCATTCTAACCACCTCTTTACATATTGCAGGAACTTGGCCCCTGATGAACCTAGTAAGCGGTATGTCGAGTAAGGATGCGTTGATTGCTCCAAGGGCAGGACTCAATACAAGACAGACGATTAGCCCCACCGTTCCCTTTGTCAACTTGAATCTAAACAATCTCGAACTGAACAAGATCAAATTTCTTTTCCTATTCAACAACGTTGCACAGCAAAGCATGAATATATACCAGAAAAAGCAAAGCGGTATCAGAAGAGCACTGTAATCAATCCAGTTGGGACCATCGCCACCTTCCAGCAAGATCTTGATTGATTTTTTCGTCAATCCGTTAATGTTAGAGATCGATGTGGTTTCAGTGGTGAAGGTATAGCTGTTCAGGGCATTCTGATGCTTGGAGAACAAGGTTGTAAGACCAAACAAAGCCAGGAAATACAAGGCACTGATGATGGTGACCATCAACTCGAAACAAGCGGCAAACTGGTCAACGGCTTCTGATTTTCTTGAGTGCTCGTTGTATATCATGCTTCTGATGGAGAAGATCCTTTCGAAATCGTATTCTGTTGCATTGATGGCAACGTATATCTGGTCGATTCTGGTCTTGATATCCTCGTTGTAGTATGAGGGTAGATTGTCGAAATCTCTTTGAAGATTGGTCAATTCCGACATCGCCAATTCCTTTTGCAATTGCAAAGCTCTTGGGACTTCGAGCTGTGTTGCAATATGAGCACGGTACACTCTGACGGGTGGCGGTAGGATCATCTTGAGGCTGCCAGTAATTGGTGATGGAGATATAGAGATAAGGGTCGAAATTCCGCTTCTCTTTCTTGATATATTCCGTACAAAACACAAAACCAAAATTGACCGTGATGCTCCACTTTGTAGCGCCCTTCTCAAACAACAGACTCTTCAAGACTCTTGATCGGTTGCCAACGTGGTATTGTAGTCTAGAGAATAGAACTCCTCTTCACTGAATACACCTTCACTTTGTAGAGAAACATCCGCATCCCAATCTTCATCTTCATCAACCTTCAAATCATTCAACTCTTTGTTCTTCAATCGTTCACATCTTAAGTACTCTTTATATTTGGCATGTCTGAGGAATCTCTCAGTACCGATATACAACTCACATTCACTAACCATTCGGTCATACATCAAACCAATCTTATGCAAAACTGCACTAGCATCGGATTCTCGATTTTTCAACACTATCAGCAAATCATCTTTGCTGTTATAAAAATCATCTAGTGAAATATTTGGTTTTATTGAGCCATCAACAGGATCCTTATGCTCCTCTATACAGTTGGGGATATTGAAACAAATCAACTCATATTCTGTCTTCAGATGCTCAAGGGTTTGGCGAGTTTTGGTATCCAAAAGTAAAACTAATAGATCCTGAAAAGATAATTCATCATTAAGATAGTAGTGATTCTTCAATCGGTAATTGAAAGAGTTTAAACGAGCTTTAAAAGAGTCCTTAGTATAATTTGAGCGTTCTTCCAATTTAAACAAATCTGTTGTTTCAAAACAATCCTCAAGAGGGAAAAAACATTGATCACAGCGATTTGAACATTCATAAGCTTGAGCTTTATACAATGCTTTGATGACTTGCTCAAAAGCATCAGCAAGCTTTTCATCTAAACCTTCTCGATCAAACCCAGCTTTATCATCTTTTGTAATGATTGAATGTGACAATAATTTTTTACCCATCTTGAAATCATGTTTAATTACATTCACACTATAAGCTCCAGTTTTTTCATAAACATCAAACACATTAGAAATATCAATTTTCCTCAATGGTCTTGAAGCAATAGCAACGAAATTCATATTTCTAGTCCGATCATCATAAATCATATGTTTGGCACTTTGATAACTCGAAGTCATTTGGCCAAAATCTGTATTCATCATTTTCTCCTCGTGTAACATTGATAAACGATTATTTAGTTTCAATAACAAAAGATCAATAATAAAGTAACGTGAGATGAAACTAGAATCAACTTCAAATGTATTATCATTTATATTCATAATGCATCGATCTTTTGCCAAAAGTTTCATTTCATTGAAAGTCAAATATGTCATATAGTTGTAATCACCAACGTACAAGTATAATTCATCTCTGGAATATTTGATTTCAGGACTAGTTATATTCTTGCCATATTCATGCCACCGCTCATCGTCATCTGGACAGTTTGAAATTTTATTAATCATATCATCAACAGACAGGTCTGAATGTCTCCAAAAAAGTACATAATCATCATCATTATCACCTGCAGTATCAGGTAAAACTATTATCTGAACAATCAAGTTCTCTTCTGTTTTGGCTTTTTGTGATTTCTTGAATAATTTTGAAATAAGTGTTCTCGCATCTCCATTATTAGATTCAGATACTAATGGCAATTTACGCTTCCCCGTAACGAAAAAAGTTGAATCAACAATCCCCATTGTTTTTTCAACCAAGTTTGCCGCTTGAGAATCAATACATAATCCACAATTAGATGAATCATTTGGTAATTCAGTGTTGATTTTTTTATTCAAATGATCAACTTGCCTCGATACTTTAAATCTTCCGCAATTGGATATCCAATCTTGATGGAACAAAGTTAAATTTCCATCAATATCCTGTTGTGATTTGGAAATTTGTTGATCAATTTGAATTTCAGAAGTCAATGGTGTATTCTGCAACTCTTCATACTCCAACATATCCAACAATTCTTTCTTTGTGAAATTTTTTGTAGATATCAAACCAAAATACTTTTCGGAACTTATTGGCTCATCATTTGAAATGAATAATGGAAGCTTGACGAACTGTTTATCAACAAGACTATATCTATCACCATAGACACATAGTTGTCTCAGTGCTAGAGCTTCTTTTATCACTGAGAATGGTGTTGGTGGTTTTCCTTGTCTATCCATGTTTTAAAATTGTGCAGTATGTGTTGTGTTGAAAAATGAGATGAATTAAGTACAAGAGATGAATGGAATATTTTCTACAGCTGTATGATCCGATCGATACTTGTATTTAATTAATTCCTCAGATTGATTTGGAATTAATTCTCAAATTGTGTACTAAACATGTGAGTTCAATAAAAAGCTCAAAATTACTTAATATAAATAATTCTCGTTATACATCTCTTTTTACGATCTCGATCGATAATGTATACTATATCATGACGGCCAATCAATTTAATAGTATATACACTTTTATGCATCTATATGGGATACTTTATAAGGAATTCATAGCGAACAGACTCTACCTTCAAAAGAAAAGCTCTCAAATTTATCTATAATACATTTAGTTAGGTTATATATGTTACATTTAATCTAATTACGTCTAGCGTTATCTTGAACAAGTTTAGCAAGTTTATCTTTAACAGAAATCTCAAATATTTCACCACCACCAATAAAGAAATCCATGAAATCATCAGATTTTTGTCGGCTTGTTTGCACTAAAAATCTTCCATCATATGTATAAGTCAATTCTCCAACTTCATCTTCTCCATCTGTTGGCTCATCAGATTTCTCAGCTAGCATATCTCTATATTCAACATCAATGACATGTTGAATCTCAGAAGCTTTAGGAATCAATACACAAACCAAATCGGAAGTGAACCCAGTGTATTTTGAAGCATTGGCCCAATCTTCAATAACGTTTAATTCTAACTTGTTTGTGATTTTGGTTTTCAATCTTGAATCGTTATTTATAATCATATTGATGAATGAGTTTAGATCCAAATGTAGCTGTCTATCAACATCTGGTAAGCTATCAAAATATAAAACAGCCTCTTTGATCAATTGTGAATCTTTAATGAATTGATGATATTCTATTGATGTTGATTTGTTTGGAATCAAATCATTACAATTTGAACATTGATTTGAATTCAAAAAATTCAAATACCTTTGGAAAGTTTTCATAACAACCATATAGTCAAATTTTTTATTCAAAATCATGAAATTTGATAATCCTTTATCATTGATTTCATAAGTATATAGATCAACATCAATTGACATCCCATTTAGGTCACAATTCATGGGTAATGTATTCAAAGTCTCTTCGTTGATTTCATGAGGTGAAATGATTACAAATCCACTTTTAGAATCTATTTCCAATCCAGTTGAATGTAATCTCAATTTGTTCCAAAGTTGAGAATTTTTCCTGCTTGAATTTATGAATTCCCTATTCTGTAAATAATAATGCTTTCTAATTTTTGAAAATGGACTTGAATCTGTATCGTTATTCATAGTTTGATTAAATTTGCAAAAATTATCCATTCTCTCACCAAAGTGTGATAATATTCCATGAATATAATTAACATAGTTCAAATCACCAATAAATATTTTATAGCAATTATCGGCTCTAATGAAAGTTGATTTATCTGCTATGATTATTTCATCTTTCTCATTTGAAAGTTCATCAATTATATCAGCATAATCCGTATCAAGTGAATAAACAAACATCAACATATGATCTTCCTTTTCATCATTTTGATCAAACTTTTTAGATTTGAATTTTATAGTGCTGATTCTATAATCTGATTGGTTGAATCTTTCACCATTTCTTGTTTGTGTTAAGACATTTGTTTCAAATTTAAAAGTATGTGCATGATTTGGATTTTTAATCCCTTGGATAAATTTATTGACTTGATTTTTCTTGAACATAACTCTTTGACATTTGTTTAGTTGAATTGAATCTTCTGTGAATTTTTTGATATGATGAAAATCCCTAGATTCTTTTATGCTTACACATGAATGACAATTTGTTAAATTGTTTGCTAAATTTATTTCATGCTTTCTTAGGGCAAGAGTGGTGAAATGATTCATATCTCTTGGTGAAGAAAACAAGTTCAACGATTGTTGATCAACCATTGATATGAAATTATCTTCACAATCATATCTATTGGTATGGAATTGTGAAATTTCATACTCATGATCAAATCTATTTCGACTCAACAATTCAATGATCTCATCGGTTGTCAAGTTTTTCGTCCCCATGATGTAGAACTTATCGGCCTCAAATAATTCAACTTGATTAAAAGTTGGATCCTCAACATTTGATATGAATAAGGGGATTCGAGCATAATGAGGATCAAGCTTATCTCTTTTCAATTTGGAAAGAGTTTGTTTGAATTCGTAAAAGGCAGTTTTGTTTATAGGTGTGCTCAAGACATCCATTATCCCAATTGACGGCATTTTGGGTATAAAGTTGTGTTATTTGATTTTAAGTGAAGAAAGTGGATGGTAGTTGGAAGAAAGGAAAAGCATATTTCAGGAATATTTATGCTCATTTTCTAAATTAATTCGTTTTTGTGTAACTTTGCAATGAGATGAGTTGTATTCTCAACAATAGAGATGTTTGGTATCGATTTGGCATTTATCATCTGCGGAAAATGGGTTTCGCGAAATAAACAGCTCAAAACATCTGAACACCACAAAATTCGCTACGATATAGTCGTCTCACTTCATATATATTTGAACCAGTTAAATAGAAATCATTAGTTTTTATATCAACCTAGACACCATGTTTAATCCAATTTGATTCTCACAGCTTTAACTTGAGTATAGTTATCCAAAGCTTCTGTACCCAATTCTCTACCAATACCGGATTGTTTGAATCCACCAAATGGAACTTGATGATGGAAATCGTTGTAAGTGTTAACCCAGATGGTACCAGCTTCAATTCTATTTGAGACATCAATAGCAGTGTTTAATGAGCTTGT
>JAJMFN010000118.1:0-10121 GCA_030574735.1 Hansenula sydowiorum
GTCGGTTTAACCTTAGATGAAACAGTATCTCAAGGTATTGGTTCATCTGAAGGAGTTGGATATCACTTTTGGTGATATTCCCGTAGAGATCAGTAGGCTGTAGAGGTGATTCATTTGGAGCGATTTGTAACCAGATTTGACGTGCTGTGGGACAGTGGAAGAGAAATTTGTGGAAAGTCTCCTTATGATTTCCACAGAGACAGCATATGGTGGATTGAGCTTGTGTGCTTTCACTAGCCATGTCTGACTGGGGTTGCTCAAGGCTTGAATCCTGTCCTTCTGGTGGTGCTTCTTTGGTATTTTTCCGGGTTTCATTTAACCCTTCAGTAGTTTCAGCAGCATCCTTTTTTGTATCGCTGACTTTGAACAGATGGTAGTAATGACCTAGATTTAATCTCTGTAATGTTTCCAATAGGCCTGGCTTTTGTGTTTGACTTTTGTAAAGCTTCTTCCAAAATTTGGTGGTGATATCGTTGGAAAAGTTTATGAATTCTTCGATACCAAACTCTTCATCTTCCTTTTCAATTGGCATCTTGATTGGCATAGGGATCTGGTGCACCTCATTATATTTTCTATTGAAATGTTTGAAAGATTCCTCTGTAACAGCATCCCCTTTGATATCTCGAATATTTTGGAATAAAGCTTTCTTTGAAATTTTGACTCCCGTCACATACTTTTTGTTGATTTGTTGCTTTGTCAGGGAAAATGGAGTTATGCCATTTGGTGATCCGAGTGGTTTAACCACCGCGAACCAAGCTTTCAGGGCATCCACTTCTTTCGAGGTGAACCATTTTCTGACATCGATGATATTCTTGAGTTTCTTCTTGATGTGTGCACCAAGGTCCTTTTCGGACTGACTCTGAGGAACAAAGTCACACGACGGGAGAAGTTCAAAGAAAAGCTGCTCGTGAGAGCACTTACCATGTTTTCGGGCCCATACCAATTTCTCCTTTTTCGTCTTTGGAGCTTCTGGGATTTGTTGTTCTTTTTCAACAACTCCAGCTTTCAAAACTTGTTTACATCTGGAGTCTTCCGTTAAGCTGTTGAAGAAATTCAAAAAAGTACCATCCAATAGCTGGTACCATGGGATCCCTTTTTGTTTATGAGAGGCCACGTCCTGTGAACCCAGTGGAAGGCCGTGTCCCATGGTGGATTCAATGTACACTTTTTGGACTTTTCCTTCTTTTGTTCTAGTGGAAATCTCAATATTTCTTTCAGATGGATGCAGATATAGTATTTCAGTGAGTAAATTTGCATAGAATTGGAGTTTGTCTCTCAGACTAACCATTTCCAGGTTCTTTGGAGTGAGGAAGGCTTGGTAAATCAATTTGGCTCGATGTCCTAGCAGCTGGATTTTCAAATTTTGGAGTCCAAACCCACCGAGCTGTTTGGGTTTCACCAGATTTTCAAAACCTATACCTCTAATTTTTTTGTTTAAGAGGGCCTCAATTTCGCTCAATAGTTTTGGCGGAATTGATTGGTGGATATCCCTGAAATAGACGATGGACATTGCATATGTGGAGTAGCTTAGACATTGGGATGAGATAGGTAAGTTATCGATTATTGGGTATAGAATCATCTTTTGAATTCTGTCTCCCAGCTCTTTCCAGTTCAATTTAATAACATTTATTCCCAGTAACTTTGGATTATCGTTTTGCAAGAATTCTCCTTTGATTTGCAATTTTGAGAATTCCTCTTCATATGCTAACCTGTGTTCAGCTAAAGAATGATCCTTGGTAGAAGGTGTGGGATTTAGATACCACAATTTGGATTTTGCTGGATTAAGTTTGAGGCCAGAGTGTTTGGAGAAAGGTTCAAAAATATATTGAAATATATCAACTTCCATTTTATCTTTTAACCCTATTTGGACATCGTCAGCAAATGCTCCGACATTGAATTGTTGATATGTGTGTTGGTAACGCATTACAACTCCATTAAGTTTTCTTCTCAATTGGTAGAGAAGAACATCTAGGCATAAAATAAAGATGGTTGGACTGATGGGTGATCCCTGTCTGACTCCTTGGCGTAAACTTATTGGCCGTGAATAATGGTTTTCAATTGATATGATGGCAAAATTTTCTTTGAGGAACGCCATTATTGTTCTTATAAAAGTTGGAGGAGCATTCATTGTCACCAAAACCGCTTGGATGAAGCCATGCTCTAGAGAGTCAAATGCTTTCTTAAAGTCAATGGCTAACATCGCTGGGTATTGATGTTCGAAGACCACCTGTGGGACATCATATTTATAAATCAGTTTTTGGTTGAAGGTTTTTGGAACTTTGGGTTGTGTGCTGACTCGTCCCAATTCCTGGTAAATGTGAATGAGCTGCTCCATTGATCTGTTTGGTAAGAACCCAAATTGTTCTGTACCGATCATGGTGTTCATTATGGATAAGAGTCGTTGATTCCAGGTCGCCGAGATGACCTTTAATAAAGTTGACATCAAACTTATTGGACGTGTTTGGTCTGGCCCGATGGTTGTTGCGTCTTCTTTTGGGAGAAGAGTGATCAATACTGGCTTTAGTAATTCGGGCAGCTCACCTTTGCGTTGGATGAGTTTTGAGATGTCCTCTATAACTTCTGCCAGCCCCTCTTCCCAGAAAATCATAAGAACTTCATAAGGAAGACCATCTAAACCAGGCGCGGTGTTGTCTTTGCCTAGTATCTTTAGATTGTTGAATAATTCCTCTCTTGAGAGGGGTTTGTCTAGGGCTCTATGCTCTTTCGCAGAGAATTTTTTGGGATAAACTTGCTTTAAAAAGTCAATTTTCTCGTTTAAAACAGATGAGTTCAATGAGGGATTGAAAGCGTTTTGCCAATAGGTTGCTGATATTGCTATTTTACCAGGTGCTGAGTGGACCGGATCCTCTTCCTCGATTTTGAACGGTGGCAGTGCAGTTTTGGAGTTCTGAATCTTCATTTGGTGATTCAGTTCACTATAGTTTTGATAAGGAATGATGTGTGAGGCAGTTTTTTGCTGCAGTTTTGTTATGCCAAAAGAATTTGTTCCTTTTTGTCTGTCTTCCAATTTGAGATATTGGAAATAGACTCGTTGGATATCTCTGAGGCGTTGCTGGAGAGTTGATATGAACATATTTGCCTTGACGTCCACTGGATAATCACTGGCTTTATAGGTTGCAATGATCTTGTCGAATTGGACTAAAGTTTTCCAGGTTTCATCCTTAAGCCATTCAGTATTTACTCTGAAGCGTCCAGTTCTCTTTTCTTGTTCAAGAACATTTGACATTTTAAGGATAATGCTTTTATGGGACGAGAAAGTCGATTTGGTGGAGGAATGCATGAGGGATATGGTTCGAAAAATTGAATTTTTTGGAACATAGAACCTATCCAGCCTTCGTTTGGCAAATTGAGCTGTGCCTTTGGCGTTTTGATCGTCCTGGAGCTCTCTATTTGGGTAATTTGTGAAACGTTTTGCTTTACCTAGGTCATTTTCAGAGCATTCGATGGCATCCACCAATTCATACTGGTCCAAGAATTGTTTGAAAGTTTGAATAAGTTTTGCTTCCCTGGGATTGGTAGTTTTGGTTGAGCTATCTTCAGGGTCAATAATGAAATTGAAGTCACCACCTAATAACAACTCGTATGGGCGGTTTGTTATCGGATGGTGCATTAGCTGTTTTCGAATTGTGTTTACAATTTCTTCAGCTAATATTTTATTTTGTGGCCCATAGAAGTTAATTAGCAGGAGCTGATTATTTATGACCGTATCTGTGAGGTAGATCTGGAGATCTAAAGGGAGGTGTTGCTGTAAAAAATTTTGAAAAGAAAGTTCAAACGATTGGTTATTTAACAGAATTTTTGCACGTGCTGCGGGAGTCCCTATCACTGAGAATCTTCCCTGGCTTAAGATGTCATGCTGTTCCTGGGACATTTCTGCTTCTTGTAATAAGAAGATGTCGGAGGATGCATGGTTAAAGTTGATTTTGGGAGCATTGACCGGTTTTGCTAGGATTTTAGCTATAATATCCGCTAGCCTTTTTGTTGAGCTAGGTCGTTGGATATTGATACTTGAAACCTGAATATTGTGGGTGATATCAATACTCCGAAGCCGAGTTTTGTGTGATGTTGTAGAGGTGTTATGAGGAGATGAATTTTTAGGGGTTGATAGTGTTTCCCCTGTTTGGTTATTTGATTCTGTAATCATCTTAGATACTTTGCAGATGGCTTGCATCTATGGGTGGATCTTCAGTAATTGTTGAATCAGGTTGAACTTTCGTCTGGGAGTCAAATATTTGTTCCTCTGATTGAGAGTCTTCTTGACTGGATGGTAGCGGTTGGAGCAATAGATCCATGGATTGTGAATCTGGTTGGCTTGATGTCAGCGGGTCCAGCAGAAGGTCTATGTGTTGTGGATCAGACTGACTCATAAAATCTTCTTCATTTGCCGTTTGAGAGCTTTGAAAGAATTCTTCATCTCGTCGATTTATAGTGATTCTCTTTGAGGGAGATTCATCACTCATTCGATTTTGAGCCTTTTGATCTGGAGTAAGATCGGCTCGTTTGCGTGGTGATTTTGATCGATTAGGATTAAAAAGAGCCACAGAGTTTTTGATGATCTCCCTGCCTCTGCCACTGTCTGCTGTTAGAAGTGGATTTATTGAAGGTTGAAGATTAGGCTTTTGGACCTGAAGGGCATTTTGTGCACCAAGTGAAATTTGCTTGAAAAAACCAGAGCTTTCTCTTGCTTGATCGTATAGCGAGCTTTCGGTAGCCTTGGCTGATGGTTTAAAGAAATTCATCTGTTTGGTGGATAGTTCTGTCTGCTCTTCTGATGTTGATGCTAGGGCCTTTGTCTTTGGTGGGCTTGATAAAAGACTCATCTTTTTCTTGACAGGCGAATTTGACCTGTCCTTTACTTGATGGACTGTTGCCGCTTGGCGGTGTGTGTTCGATTTAGTTGGAGTAGTTGGCGCTGGTGGGTCATCTACTTCTTCATCTTCTTCTTGGTCGTTCTGTTCTTTGTTTGGTTCATTTTTGCTTTCCAGGGCCTTGAAAGGATTTTGTTTCTTCTTTGGTGAACTTGATGAATTTCCAGTGGCTTCTCTGATAGTGACACTTTTTGTGAAAGGTCTTGAAGGAGAAATCCACTTTTCAGGTTCTAAGCCTTTGGAATTTTGAAACATATCCTTTTGGGCCTGGTTGTTTGGAAAAGAAAAATTCACTTTTGAGGTTGACTCGTGTAATTTACTTTGAAGATTTTGTCTTTCCATCTCCTTTTTATGAGCCTTTTGTTGTTCTGATTCGAAACGTTGTTTGGTCCATTTTGGAGCTTTACATGATAGAACATCATGTCCTGGATAGCCACAGCTTAAACATTTGAGTGGACAGTTATTCTTGTAATGATCATCTAACATATCACAAGATGTACATTTGATAATGTCTCTGTTCAATACCTGAACTCTCAGGTTATTTATGCCCTTGTATGTTGGGCCTGCATTGTTTTTTTCCTTCCAATCCACGAGAAATTGAACCCCATGAACTTGACTGGAGTTGGTTTTCAGTGGAAAACCTTTGCCAATTTGGACGTAGTTTTTATCTTTCAAGGCATCTTCCATAGCTTGGATTGCAAAATGGTAGTGATCACTGTCATATGTTACTTGGAGCAATAATAATCTAGTGAATTCAGGTAATACCAATCTTTCCATTTTGAAACTAGTTTCTTGGACTTGGAAAATTTTTGAAGTGAGGAATTCTGTAGTGAGATCATTCATGGTCTTAATGATTTCTTCATGATCTGTTTTGAATCTGGAAGTTTGTTGGAAATTCAAGTGATAGAAACCTTTAACCGTCTCATGGTAATGACATTCTAGTGCATAGAGTGCATGTAGGAGAACCCATTTCATGTATTTACTACGGTTTTGAATGGTGTCAATGGTGTGGTCTTCCCTATTGAAATCGATGTCTTGCAACTCGACTTTTATTTCTTGACATTTGGAGGTTTTAGCTTCCTCTATTGCCTTAATAATCTCGCTTGCTTCGACCTGGATGGTAGTTCCAGAGAGAGAAACCGCTTTGAATTGAGTAGAAGATTTTGGCTTCAAATTTTGGGCTTCAGTGTATCTCTCTTCCAGAGATGGATGAATTGGTGGAGGGTCTTTCTTAACTTTTGGCGGTTTCTCGGCCGAGAACGTTTTCGCGAAAAATGAAGTTTTTTCTTGAGTCCAAGCGTTGACCGTTGGGATTGGCGCTGGGGATAAAATTGGAGCTTTAGATCCATTTTGTGACTCTTCAACAGTTGTTGTAGCTTCGTTTGAGGTGCCTTTTGGGCCATTTTTTTTTTGGGTTTCGATATTTTCTCTTTTTTTTTGGTTTTCTTGGTTTTCTGGACTGTAGTTTGGGTTTTGAGGAATTGGTGGATTTCCACCATCCTCAGGTGGATTTCCTTCCTCGGTCATAGTTGAGGGATGATACTGGTATCGATCGATTGCTGATGCTCCGTAGATTTCAATTATCTAGCTTACTTTTGTTTTATTCCCCTTGTTTAAGTGGAAAGTTGTTGGACTATTCTTGTATTCCTCTTCGCGATTTTCGCGAACACTTTTTATTGACGATTGGACAATCGGCAGAAATACCAAAAACAAGAAGAAGCGGTTTTAGCTCAGTCGGGAGAGCGTTAGACTGAAGATCTAAAGGTCCTGTGTTCAATCCACAGAAATCGCAAGCTTTCTTTTTTTGCATCGCTGAAATTTTTCTTTATCACCTATTAGCCTGATAGACTGGTTCTTATTGATGATTTTTGTGCATTTCCTTCTCTCGTAACATATCTGGTTGTCCTCCTATCTTTCAAATTGTGTAGTTGTGCTCTGTGAAATTTGACACAAATGGGAGCACCGGTGCTGACAAGTACGCTGCTCTCACTATCCATCTCACCCAAAGAGCTGAAGACCAAGCTGGGTCGGAGAGTAAATGTGAGCACTGGGACTGGCTCGGATTTTTTTGTTTACATTTTCAACACGTCTCAAGACATAAATGAGCCATTGAGTATCGAACATCGCATTCTTTATAGCTCGAATAGCTAGCCAACTTATCATATGTCTACCCCAAAGCCCAAATCACCCAAATCTCCAGAGGAGCTGAATGACTTATTCAACAAGAATCACGTTTTAGGGCCTTCAAACAAGCAAAACTTAACTTCAACACCAAAATATAATACCAATAATGAGTTTATAAGCGATGATTCCTCCCTCATTAGTGACGCTGATTTGACCAAGTTGGATTATGAGGCAATTGAAAATGACCCAAAAACTCCTGCTAGAAGAGAAGCGTTTAGAAAGAATCAAGCCGCTGCTTCCATCAGGAATTTTTCACCTGCCCAGACAGATGTATTAAGTATGGATAATAGTTCACCATCTGTCCATGCAATCAAACCAAAACAACAAAGTCTACATCAACAAGTACTGAAAAGTATAGCGAATGCTCCCAAATCAATATTGAGTTTTAGCTCCTCCTTATCAGATCTACGGAACAGTCCAACCTTGTCATCTGGTGATGAGATTGTATCAGATTCTCCTTCCAAATCGAATCAAA
The DNA here is from genome assembly GCA_030574735.1 of Hansenula sydowiorum. Lineage (NCBI taxonomy): Eukaryota > Fungi > Ascomycota > Saccharomycetes > Phaffomycetales > Wickerhamomycetaceae > Hansenula > Hansenula sydowiorum. Next base: position 7,549 of record JAJMFN010000118.1, read on the forward strand.
TACAGAGACCACCAGCTTCCATACTGAAGAAGCCAAGTAGATTGGATACAAAACTTACAAGAAATTTGATAGCGGATCGTGATGCAGGAGCTGGAAATTCAGATGAGGAGCATGATACCAATTTTACAAAGATTGCATCAAGAGTATCTTTGTCTCCAAAGAAAAATGATAAAGTTTATGTTTATTCAAACTCGCCTTCTGCAAAGAATGTTAGACATGCAAGTCCGTTATCTGATACTTTGGATGGGAATATGAATTCAGGCTACAACAGCCCTTATTTACGCTCCAAGACCAATTCAACCAACAGAAAGAGCAGTCTAAATAAGCAATTAGATGAGGAATGGAGAGATGACGGAGAAAATGATGAAGAGGCCAAGGACAAAAAGAAGAAATCATCGAGTAACAATAATAATAAGAAGTCACAAGAGAAAAGTTGGCTCTCGGTGTTGACTAGCTTTAAGTTCAAATCTCTAATTGACCCCCAATTACCATATGTCTTGTCATTATATTTACAGCTTATATTCAACGTTTTAATAGTATCCATTTTGCTATATTTTGTTTATTCGTTCATTTCTACAGTGAAGGCGGACGTTGAAAATAAGGTTGATTCTTATGCTTCCGATATCATTCAAGAGATTGCCCTGTGTTCAAGAGAATATTTGAGAAATAACTGTCAACCGGGGCTAAGAGTTATTGCACTTGAAGCTGCATGTTCTCAATGGGAAAAATGTATGAATCAAGATCCAACCACTGTGGGTCGTGCAAAGATTGGTGCTGAAACTTTTGCTGAAATTATCAATGGATTCATCAAACCAATAAGTTGGAAATCTATGATTTTTTTACTTTTGATAACTGTTGGGTCATTAGTCTTAACAAATGCCGCTTTTGGAACGTATAGAAACTATACACAATATGATAACCAATATCCAAATCAACAGCAACAACAACACCAACATCCAGTCCAACAACAACAACCTTTCCAAACCCCATATCAAACACCCTACAAATCGTTACAATATGATGCTTCATACACTCGGTACTATACCCCAAAGCCAATGAGTCCTTCCATATCGTGGAACAGACAAAGAAGTCGCAATACCAAAAAATCCTCAAGAAGATGATCTATATGATCACTTTATCATAGCAGGATATACGACACCCATGGACACCTTCAGACGTTACCCCAAACAGCAACCTATCTCCAGGTTGATTCTTTTCCTCACTCAAGATTGAGACCGTAAACCAGATATATCTCTAATCAACTAATACACAAGACAGAACACTATTTATCTTCTTTGTCAGTAGTATACGTATATTGTACTTTAAATTAAGCACCTTTGATTCGTTATCGTATTGTCTTCCCAATTCGGATTTAAATACGGACGGGGCGGTTTTATGTTTTGGTGATCGTTATTGAAAACAATCATTGAACCCTTCAAGATAGGCGGAAAATCTTATCAGAATCCCCATCATGACGAGCTACAGGCCCCAGATTCCATATTACACGCTACCAGTTACAGGTGCACGAATTCCAGCGTTGGGGTTTGGTTCTGGGACGGCTTGGAAACTCAGTAAAAGAGCCAGACCCTCTGAACAGAGAAGTGAACCAATTCAAGAATTGATTGAAGCCATCACAAACGCCATCTTGGCTGGTATACATCATATAGACACGGCAGATGCTTACTCGACGCACTATGAAGTTGGACAAGGTATAAAGAGATCAGGTGTACCTAGATCGCAAATATTTCTTACAGACAAATATGGGCCAGGGTTCCCGGGCTCTAGAAAATCATCAGGCCCTTACGATGCTTTACGAAAAGCTCTAAAGACAATGGAGCTTGACTATGTTGATCTATACTTGCTACATATACCCACAATCACTCCAGAAAATGCTGGTATCACACTGGAAGAAGCTTGGATACAGATGGAAAAACTTTATCGAGATGGGCTAGCGAAAAACGTTGGAGTATCAAATTTTTCAATTGAATATTTGGAAAGAATCAATAAAGTGGCCACTGTGATAAAACCTCAAGTCAATCAAATTGAGTTCCATGCCTACTTACAAGACCAAACTCCGGGGATTTTGCAATACGCCAAACAACATAACATATTGATACAGGCTTATTCTCCGTTGGCTCCATTATACAGATCGCGTCCTGGTCCATTGGATAACTCATTGGTGGAATTGGAGAAAAAATATGGTAAATCTGAATCACAGATTTTACTGAGATGGGTATACCAACATGGATTTTTACCGATAACCACATCTTCCAAGACTGAGCGATTGGTGGAGGCTTTGGAAATATTCAATTTTGAATTGGAACGACAGGATTTCGATAAGATTACAAGTTTGGGTAGAAAAAAAATTGGTCGTCATTTTTGTCTGGATTTATACAACAAGTATAATGAGACTCTTTACGGTACAAAACATGTCGGGATATGACTGAAATAAACGAAAAATGATATGTATTTGGTGAAGCTTGAATCTTGAGCTTTTATACTGGGAACTTTCAATCAGATCTTTTCTGTAGTCTCCATGTCTTGAACTCTTTGGTCAATAATCCACCATCCAA
>JAJMFN010000119.1:0-10068 GCA_030574735.1 Hansenula sydowiorum
AGTATGGAGCATTGTCTTTCAAGTAACCGGTGATGTATGGAGTAGCTTCAGCGGATGAGGCAGAAGAAGAGGAAGCTTCAGATGAAGAAGCAACGGATGATGATTCAGCAGATGAAGAAGCAGCGGATGAAGATGGAGAATAGATGAATGATTCTGATGAAGCGTCAGAAGATTCAGAAGCTTCAGAAGAAGTCAAGGAATAAGTTGAAGCTTCAGAAGAAGATGGAACTTGACCGTATGAGGCTGATGATGATGATGAGTTGGAGGCATTGAAGTATTGGGCTGAGACAGCGGCCATCAAGGTGGCTAAAACAGCTGATTTAGTGAATGAAACCATATTGAATTTATTTGTTTTTGACTAGCGAATGGACAAACTCAAGTGGATACCTTTCAAAAGAGAGAAATGAAATCATAGTTCATGAGCAGGGTTCGGGCTGGTATATATACAACATTCCCAACAGAAGGAGAAGATGGGTATTATTCGAATGCAGATACCAAATTTAAATCGATGTAGAATTCTCACTGATTGGCGATTCTCTTTGCATTTTGCATTTATTATGTACAAGGTACATCACACTGCATTGTAAAGCCCCCGTTACGAGACACACCGTCTCCTTCAGCACTTTCAGCTTTAATTTTAAGAAAGCCAGCCATTTGAGATCGAAAGCTAGGGAAAACGCTTTGTGAAAAGGGGTTCAGTTATATGGCTGGCTTGGGAAATTGTGACCCTGGTTACTGGTACCATGCTGCGTTCAGATTGTGTAGCCCCATCTCAAACACACAATAGATCTGAAGATGAAGAGCTTCGGTGGGTCAACGATGCCTCCTTTTGCTGCGCGGACCAGCACCGCAAAAATAAATCCGAGCTCGATTACGCCGATTTTGTTTATTGACGAATCGATTTTTATAGCTGACGAATCCAGTAAAAAAAAAGCTGTTCAGTTCTGTTCAAAGTTGAAGCCATTGGAGTCATGGATGATGGAATAGAAATGGGGTCTACGAGAGCCACTACAAATGGGCATACACCAAAATAGTTTTACTGGAAGTGTACGGTGTTGATTATTATATTTAATACTTCCAAAGAGGATCATTGGAATCTCCCAATAAGGTGAGATTTAACCGTCCGAGTCTACTTACTACAAGCAGGTTTAAGAAGTTGTGCTTCATCACCAATTTCAGCCCAGATGCTAGCCCGTTAGGTATCTCCGTTGGTAAAATTAGAAAACCAGTATCCCCTAAAATTAAGCACGATTACTAAACTTGAAAGGTAATCTTGGCGTGAACAGTCAAAATCAATTGCGGTTCACATGAACGTGTCTCACAATGATAAGCTATACTTTCACATTATGGGTCACCAATTACGATTCGTAGCTGAAGGTTTATTTTTGGATCCATCCTTAAGAAAGCTGATGTTTATGTTGATCTATGAACAGGTTTGGGTTTTCTTCTCTTGATTTGGATCGAGATTGCCCACTGCGGGCCCCAAAGGCACTGAACTAGAAAAGAATCTACAAAATCTGGAAAGAGTGCAAGGTCGGGCCAGAAGTAATTTCTTTCTTTCCTACGATTTACCAAATTTCCCTATTGGGAAATAAAACGTTTCCGTGATGGAAAGAAAAATTTCAATTTTTTAAAGGAAGGTGCATATCGATCTACCACAACCACAAAACTTCACCACCATTTTTTAACAACTTCTTCCCAGTTTACCGGTGGGTGAAACTGTTGATGTGGGTTCCACCTTGAAGGTTGTTAATATGCATCGGGATAAGAGCACAGCTTTATCAACTTCTTCCATGACATCTATGAGCCTCCTCTTAATCCATATATCGAAGTTATACTTCAAAGCACATAATTCCGAATTATCTACGAATAGAAGAAAGGTGAGATCAGAGATATTTTAGACATCTCATTAACTTTCTTGTTACTTAGCTAGATTCGGGCTTGCTCAATACGATACGTCTATTATAGGTATGTAGTAGTTGTACCCTGATTTACCTACTCATCATCCTTTTTAGTTTTCTCTCACTAAAAGCAAAGCTAAAAGAAGCACGTATAGTCTGTGTTGAAATTTCCCAGCAGAAAGTTGAAAGCGGGCTCTGTCTCTTGCCCAAGTTGGCAAAGGAAAGTGACACATCGCACAGTAGGTTGCTCAAGCACTTCGTAGGTTTGAAGTTCTTCTCTGTAGGTAACGGTGGGAAGAAGTGGAATGGATATTACGCTGCTGTGACTTTGGTGTTCTATCTTTAAGATTCATTCCGAAAAGAGGTAGACAGAATCAAGGAGTCATAGGCACTGCATAACCGCTTAGTTCCTATAAACACTACCGAAAATGTCATATAGGCACTCAAAGAGGAAAGACATATGGATCTTATGATCCAATTCCACAAGAGATGTAAAATTGATCATAGAATCCTAGAACTGACTGATGAATATGTCTCATATGATTTATTATCCATCCGTTTAGGGTTTTACCTCATTCATACTTATCCCGGTAGATCTTTGACGCAAATCCTTTGATCCAAAGTTTTGAGTGATTTGCGAGGATTTTGTAGATGTATAGATCTTCCTAATGAACTGATCCAAAGCTGAATGTGAATGGTTCCAGATTTCAAAGTTCCTTCACGCTACGGGAATGTATGGTGAATGTTCTCTTTAAAAGGCCAATCAATAGAGATTCACGTTGTTTTGATACCGGGTTTTAGCAACCTTTGGTTATCAAAACAAAAACATGAACGATTGACATATAAATGGCCTACCCGAGAAACAGATCGTATAGCGGCTGGACTCTGAAGCCTGGATTGATATCAATATACAAAGATCCAAAGTTTTGATACTGATACGATATTTGTTGATTGCTGCCAAGTGGTGCCGATACTGGTACGATATTTGTTGATTGCTACCAAGTGGTGCCAAATCTTGACCAAACATGGGAATCATATCTCGATATCTTTACGAATTTTCACCTATCAGCTTATTTTGAAAGGGCTTTACAGGATGTAGTTGTTGTCAGTTACAGGTGATGAATAATTGTGTAGCCTTGTGAGACAAGATTAAGACAATACAAGAATAAAGAGCACTGCTAAGGAGCGAAAAGATGTCTCACCGATAAACTAGTTGTAATGGTTGAAGAATAGTGATGGGCGATTGTTTTTGCGAGCCATTGAGCTAGCCAGTCAAGAGTTCAATACGAACTAAGAGCTGCTAATTCAAAATACTTTGTTCGACAGCTCTGTATAATCCTGGAACTAGAAGCTACAATATTTCTGAACTCTCATTAGAACCAGTGGATCCAGATACTTCATCTTGATTACGAAATTAGCAATTCCCCAAGTAACTTTATCAAATTTCAACGTGAAGATCGTCAACGTACACCAAAAACTTACAACTTCTCGTTCATGACATTCAACTTTCAGCTTCCAAGTCTGGAAATGGTGACCATATAATCTCTAAACATCAAGTTTCAATACAAGCTTATATCACAGGCTTCAAATAGGCTAATTATTGCCGTGTTCTCCAGGATTCCCTAAGTGAGTATGCACGAGTAATTGGGATCTTGGTGAGTAATTTCACAATTGAGTTCTTTTGAATCCCGATAGAGTAAACAAAATGTTGAGATTCAATCGATCTTGAACTTTACCAAAGATATATCCCCAAAGGAGGCATTCTTGATGAATCTCACATATTTGTTCATCCAACAACTTGCAACAGCTTAAATGTGATGAAATCTGTACATTTCATTTAAAGGTACACAAACGCGAAGTTTGCAAATAAAAGAAATGCGCGTTTTCCCTTGCAATTCCCGCGTTTTGCCTAAAGCGGACAGCTCTCGCCACTATGCCACGCGCATGCCCTCCACTAACTTTCTTCAGCCATGGTTCGAGCGGCCAGTGCTTCAAATGGCCAATTAAAACTTTGGAACCGCCGTTTAGATCTTCGCGAAAGCTTAGATCTGATGTAGGAACACTATTCTTTCACACTTGGCATCAATACTGAGCGAAAAAGCTGTGTAAATGTGGAATTTTCATCAGGTATGTCTTCTGAAGTTTGGAAAAACCACCCTGTTACTAGATCTTCAACAGAAACAAAATAATATTGAGTCCGTATCCTTCAAGGATACTTCAAGCTGAAAATTTTGATCAGGTCTGAATAAGCACTGCAGTTTTTAGGCTTTTTAGTACTTTAAGAGGGACACTCACAGTACAAAATAAGGTACTATAACTTTATTCTTATTTTGACACAACATCAATACTCCAATTCTGAGAACCTGAAGCGCAGTTAGTACACGCTGAACTCATACACAATCTATACAACATATAATAACCTTATTATAGTTGTCGTATCAGTTAAGCTTAAAGCTTAAAATAAAAAGTAAAAACAGAGCACGGGGATCGAATAATTTTTTTATCATACCAATCTATTGAAATATGTTTCCAGCTTTTAACAAAAAAAAGACCGGTCTTCTGATACTGACACTTTTGGTGGTCTTAAACATCACAGTCCCATCTCTAATATATTTCCATGAGCCTTCCAAGATCCGGGTGAATAAGGCATACAAAGATTATTATGCAGGTTATTCCACCGTTGATGAATATAAAATCCATAATGTTTATGAGGCAGATGATATCAGGTCAAAATTGGCCAAGTATTTCCCCTATGAGAAGAATGTGGATAAGACGCCAAGAAATATTTGGCAAATGTGGAAGAATAACGATATTGAAGCTTTGGATAAAGGATTGCAAGATTTGGTAAACACTTGGAGAACTCAAACTGCAGAGGATAAGGGATCTTTCCATTATAAAATGATTGAAGATTCTGAATTGGATCAATTAGTGAACACCACTTTCAAAGAAATTCCAGAAGTTGTTGAAGCATTCCATAAACTACCCAAAATCATCTTAAAATCAGATTTCATGAGATATTTACTCGTCTTCGCCTTTGGTGGGATTTATTCAGATATTGATACCAGTTTAGATAAAGACATTCTTGGATGGTTGACATATCAGGATAAAGTGTTTGAAAAAGATAATCAAGTTGGATTAGTCATTGGGATAGAAAGTGATAGAGATGAAATGAATTGGGCAAGAAATGGGATGGCTCGTCGATTGCAATTATGCCAATGGACAATTCAAGCCAAGCCGGGGCATCCATTTTATAGAGAGTTGATTTTCAACATTGTGGATTTGGCATTAAATCATTTTGATGCAAAGACAAACATTTTGGATAAGAATGGAGTTAAATACGATTTGAATAGTGACTCTGAAACAAAATTTGCAGGAATTTTGGAATGGACCGGACCTGCAATGTTCACAGATACCGTTTTCACATATTTGAATCAAATTTATCAAGTAACAGAGTTATTAACACCAGGTTTGAAATTCACAGAGACTAAAATGATCAATCCAAATTGGGAACTCAATTTACAATCCAAAATCAAGTATGCGGAATTGCCAGGGAGTTGGCATAATGAGTTCGATCCAGTGGAAAGACCTATTGGATGGCAAAACATCACCAAGCAGGTGCACCCTATTCTTTTCGATGATGATGTCTTGCTTTTACCACACATCTCCTTTGGGAATGCCAGAGGTGGTGATTTGGATTATGCCGAGCATCATTTCAAAGGTTCTTGGAAAGGTTGAGTTATTAGTTCATCTTGCAAATACAAGCACAATCCACGATCTCTCACATCCGTTGTAGTTCACAATTCGTCTTGTTTTACTATTCAAGCTTGGTCAATTCTTCACCATCAATCTCCACTATTGTTCTCAACTCGTTTTCCTTTTTCCGCCCACCAAAGAACCCTTCGTACAGTGATCTTCACCAACAACTTCACCACCACCACAGCAACACCGAACAAACATCAACAAAGACCACAAAGCATCGACATCGACAAACAGAACACTTCAACCTCTTTAAACCCCCCAAATTCGTCCAAAAATGAAATAAATCCATTATTTTCTAATAATAAGCGCGTCTTTTCTTTTTGGCAGATCTGCGTTCCCCCAAATTTTTTTCTCATTTCTGCTTTTTTTTTATTTACCTTTATATAGGAAAACCCTTCAGCTTTCCTTACAAGTCACAAGACCTTTCCCTTTCCCTTCGTTTAGACCAAACCTTTTCTATATTCCCAAAGTATACCACCCACGTTCGCTATGCTAGGTGTACTACAGCTGAAGAGACCTAAGGTGCTCGTCCCTGTGCTGATTTTAGGCTTCATTCTTGTCAACTTATCACTATACAGATATGACCCATCCACGTCGCAACGTGTTGATGAACTATGGGTCCAATACTCTTACAAGACCGTTGACCAGTTCAGACAATCCAGAGTATACTCCAAGGAAGATCTTCGTCACGAACTGGCCACTCAGTTCCCTTACGAAAAATCACCAGATGAGATACCTCACAACATATGGCAAATGTGGAAAACTGATGATGTCGAGTCCTTGGATAAGAGTTTACAAGAGTTGATTCATACATGGCAAGACCAACAGAACTTCACGCATAAGATCATTAGAAATGACAGATTTGTTCAGTTTATCAATGAAACCTATGGTGAAAAAGTCCCATCCATAGTGGAGGCATTCACCAAAATGCCTCAAGTTATCTTGCAAAGTGATTTCATCAGATATTTGCTACTATTTGCCTATGGTGGTGTTTATTCAGATATCGACACCTCGATCAATACAAATTTGACAAACTGGCTATCATATAAAAACACCATAACACCAAGCGCCGCAAATGAAATTGGTCTTGTGATTGGTATTGAAAGTGATCGTGATGAAAAAGATTGGGCAAGAAATGGGATGGCTCGTCGTTTACAATTTTGTCAATGGACTTTACAAGCCAAACCTGGACACCCTTTCTATAGGGAATTGGTTTATAGAATTGCTGATCTAAGTCTAAACCATTATGATTCAAAGACCAAGATTTTGACTAAAAATGGGAAGAAATACGATTTCAGTCCAAATTCTGCATCAAGATTCGCAGGAGTCATGGAATGGACCGGACCTGGGATGTTTACAGATACCGTGTTCGATTATTTGAATGACGTTTACAAGACAAGTGAAAAATTGGATCCTGAATTAGAATTCGCAAGAGATAAAATGATTGATCCAAATAAAGAATTAAAACTGTTGAATAAAGTTAAATACCAAAAATTGAAAGGAAGTTGGCATAACGAATACGAACCAACCCTTCGTCCTATGGGATGGCAAAATATAACAAAATTGGTGGAACCGATTCTTTATGATGAAGATGTTTTAATATTACCTCATATCTATTTCGGTGGGAAAAAGGGAGATTTATTGGATTATACTCAACATCATTTCAAAGGGTCTTGGAAAAATGAAAAAAATTGATCAAGTTCACCCTTTGCTCATTCGTTTATATTTAATTATTTGATTAACATAATTTGCGGTGATATAATAATTGTCATTTCATTAAAGTAGCTGTAGAGACTAGTGCTATAGCACAATATTGAATGTTTGAAGAGGTCCCTAACAATCACAAAAACGATCCAATGAATTCATACTTTATTGATTTGCAACCTGAATCCCGCCAAACTGGCTTTAGCATAAAAGGTTTAAATGATCAACAAACCAACCACCAAGCGTATGAATGTGAGCGAGAAATGATGTATATATTACTTTCTTATTAGCATTGGCCCATTCATGTGCATCGACATCATATACATATCGATTGATGGCGCTTAAATTTTGTGAGCTTTTCACTCAACGTTCTCTATACTTAAAGATAGGTCATGCAGCTCGGAAAATTAAGATCTTTAACTATAGTATTTTGACGTTAAAAGTTAACGAGCTGTGGGATAAGCTGTGTATGATGCAAAATAGCTTGAATGTATAAACATAAACTATTGTAATCTATTTAAATTTAGATTATAATAAAATATATACAAAACATAATTTTAAATATTATATGTAATATATATAATTTATCGAAAATTTAATTTGTATAGCATGTGTGTAAGTAGCGCTTTTACAAATTTATACAAATCTAATAATAAAAAGCTACATAATAACAGCGACAAACATCTACATTTTACAAACATCTTAAACATATATAGAGATATTATAGCTCAGTATATATAATGTAAATTGCGCAAAATCATAAATATGGCTAGCACCAAAAAAGAACACAAAAGAACTCAAATCGATCGATATATCTTAAACTGAATTTTAGCTAATTGAGTAACCGTAATACATATATAGATCCAGCCTCTTTAGTTGCATATATATCATACATTCTTGTATAGGTTGTAAGATTGTTTATGTAGTAGTTGTTTTTAGTGATACTAGTTCCGTGCCTCATAAAGAATCTTGAATATCCTGATAGTTTTCGAGGTTTCAAAGAATCAGACTAGAAGCTTTTCGAAATTTAAGGAGATACTGATGTCGAGTAAAGGTGTTTTACACTCTGCTTAACTTCCGATGGCTTGTGTATCTATAACTATTATACAAACTAATACAGTTTCATATTGAAAATCGATAAACTAAAATTGGGTAGACCATAATAGTTCAATATACTCCATAAGTTGATGTTGAACGGCATCGTATTGAATAATTCGGCCTTCATATTTCTTATCGTTTTTGGCACCCAATAAATCATAAGCACACCATATTTCTGAATGACAATATTCTTCACCATTGGTTATTGATACATCAACTTCATCGATGTCATTCTTTGCTCTAATCTCTTGATCAATTGGGACGATTGCAGCAACTAATTTTGTTCTTTCCATATTCCATCTTTCTAATTGGTCCACTTTATTATTGAATCCACGATGTTGTGGTTTCCTAACTTCACTTTCCAAGTCCAATCCATCACGATCACAATTGAAAGCACCGTTTGTAATGTATAACACTGTTGTATTATCAGCATTATCGAAGAGTGTCTTATGCATTGAACATATTTCTCTTGAAGCAGATTTTTGAATTCTTCTATTTGAATCGTCTGTAAAAGAACCTGAAATACCAATATCATGATTAACGACTGGAACTTCTGGAACAACACCAGAAAGAACGGAACCTAACCAAACAAATTCATTTGATAAATCTTTTGTTTTGAAATTTAGTGGTAGATGGTTCAAAGTTAACGAAAGCAACAAACTTAAGAAATGATCTTTTTTATCAATAGCCAAGATATCAGTATTGACAATTGAAGTGTAACCTTTAGAGAAAAATCTTGAAGTTTTGAGGAAATCTTGACTGATTTGATTAATTCCAAACAAATGTTCATCAACTTTGTTTGGTAGTAAATCTTTGAATAATTCCAATTCGTTCAAGTCGACAGAAGTATCTAGCTTCAAGTCAGGATAGAAATAAGCACCATACTTATCAAATGAATCAGTTTGTAACGTCTTCAAAACTTTTTCCAATGGTAAAACAGCAGGATCCAATAATAAAACTCTTTGGAATGAACTAAACAACAATGCAAAAGTTTTAAATGTTGAACGCGTCATAACTTTTTGAGAGCGATCGTTCATTGACATTTTAATGTTCGCAAAATAAACATCTTGCTTTGGTAAATCTTTGTTATAACCTAGTGGTAAAGACTGACCCATGAAAGTTTCATCAATGTTAACGAAATAATCATCTGGGTCCAAACTTTTGGTGTAAGCTTCATAAATTTTTTTCTCATCAGATTCATCTATATTACCTCTATGAACAAATTGAATTGGTAATTTATTGTCCAAGAATCTCAAAACTTTTGCTAATCTAATAGCATAATCAACATCTTTCTTTCCATTGAAAATTGGAATCACAATACCTTCACCGTTTAAACCATGTTTGAAATTGTATAGGAAAGAAGACTTGGTGTTATAATCTTCATCATTATGCGCATCACCAACAGATGGGATACCAACGCCTAATTGTTGCAAACCATGTTTATACACTGGATAAATCTTGGAAACCCATGGAAACAATCTGATTTCCAATTCATTTGAGAGTTGGAAAGTATCAGTTTTAGATTCCAATTCTTTATCGACTTCTTCACTCCAGAACACGTTGTAGGATTTTGAACCAGTGATTTGTTGGAACAAGTTGTTTTCAA